>CM061142.1:66335358-66572302 GCA_030789695.1 Scilla litardierei | reverse complement strand
GTCCACAGGGGGGAGAACAGGAGGGGGAGGGGCTAGTGTCAGCTCACGTGTGCGGGGAGGAGGACGTGTTTGTTTATGTCTCTTTCGAGACGGTTCCTCCTCCTGCAAGATACCCTTCCCTTTATCTCTCTCACGGGCCATGTGTGCGTGTGAGTGGTGTAAATGAGTGCAAAATACTATCAAAGTGCACACACACGAACAACCAAGCAAATTAAATATCTATGGTAAAAATTGAAATTTGAGAAGTGGAGCGAAGTTACCCCGTAGAAATTCGAGTTCCTCACTTGTAGATGACCCAATGTCGTGCAATGGGAGAAGTGTGGAGCCGCGGCACTCTTTTTCAGCAAAAAAATTCGAAAGCGGGGGTGGGTGTTGGGAATTAGCGCTAGAAAAATGCGAAATAGGAGAGAGAGAGAGAGAGAGAGAGAGAGAGAGAGAGAGAGAGAGAGAGAGAGAGAGAGAGATGGAGAAATGCAAGGGGGGGTGGAGAGAGAGGCTAATGGAGGAGTGGAGGAAGTGGGAGGGGAGTTTTCGGCCGTTGGGAGAAGTTGGAAGGCGAAACTACGGCGAAGGAGGCGATCGGGCGATGGGCTGTGAACGGGTGGATCGGGGGTTATTTATAGGGTTTAAGTCGAACCGATCGGGTGAGAAGTCACCCGATTGGTTGACTTTAGGTCGTAACTTTTGGCTGAAAAAGCGCTACAGGCGAACCGATCGGGTGATAACTCACCCGATCGGGTGATAACTCACCCGATCGGGTGGCCGCTCCACAGATTTTCCCGAAAGTTTAGGGTTTCTCACCCGGTCTCTCAACCGGTCTCGCTTCTTGTCACCCGATCGGTTGACAAATCCCTGAAATTTTCCCGAGAGTTTCCCCAGGTCACCCGGTCTACTCACCCGGTCTCTTCTTTTCTCCACCCGGTCGGTTCATTCAGTGGCAGACACGACCGTTAGCTGATACGTCCCAACCGATCGGGTGAGTTATCACCCGATCGGTTGGGGCCTTGTTTTCTGCAAAAACCCACAAATCGCCTAAGTTCCTTCATGGAAGTTGTTTCGGCTGGATTTATTTATAAAAATAGATAAAATAAAATTAAGAAAAAGTCCTAAAAGGTGAAGCAAAAGTTTAGAACATGGGTTGCCTCCCATGAAGCGCTTTTGTTTAACGTCGTTTGGCTCGACGCCCGTTGATGATGTTCAAGGCAGACGATAGGGGTGATGCCCGAAGTGCGGCATCTCTTCAACTCCAGAGCTTGTGGATATTGGTGTAGTCGGCGGCTATAAGAAGATTTGCTCAACTACCCTCCCTTTGTCGACAGGATCCGGAGGCTTCTCCCTCAAATTGGCGTCTACCGCCATCTTTTTCAGGATCCGGACCTCATCACCGGTGAGGTCCATGGGTTCTTTCCCTTTTCTCCTCGTAGGAGGAGACTTAGGGAATCCGAGAGGGATCACATGTCGCGCGACCGCCTCATTAGCAACTTCATTCTTTGGTGAGCCGTCTTGCTCTCCAAGGTCCCCCAAGCTATCGGGGGGATTCCTCGAGAGTACTTCCCAGGCACTTGTTTCAACAGCTCTATCTTCTTCGTTCTCCAGCATACTGATACTAGGATCGTCCGGGAGATTTGGATGCTTCATCTACAAGCCTAAGTCAAATTCGACTCTTTCTTGGCCCACATTGAGGGAAAGCTTCTCATTCTTCACGTCTATCAAAACTCCGGCGGTAGCCATAAAGGGCCGTCCAAGGATAATTGGGGTATGCTTGTCTTCCGACATGTCCATCACCACAAAATCAACCGGTACTTGTACTCCTCTCACATCGACGGGGAGGTCGTCAACTACTCCCACCGGGTACTTGACCGAACGGTCAGCAAGTTGTAATGTCATGCCGGTGGGCTCTAAGTCTCCCATCCCTATTCTCTTGTATAGCGATAGGGGCATTAAGCTGACGCTCGCTCCTAGATCGACGAGCGCCCTCTGTATTTGCACTTCCCCAATAGAGCAAGAGATACAGAAACTTCCTGGGTCCTTGAGCTTGGGCGGATTTACGCGCTGAATGAGGGCACTGCACGCCGCCGTTAACACGACCTTTTCTTTTCTAGATCCCCGTGTCACCAAGTCTTTCAAGAATTTTGCATAGGAGGGGATCGTCTCTATAGCTTCTAGGAAGGGGATTTGAAGGCTTAAATCCTTGACCATGGCAAAAAATTTGCCATACTTCTCGTCGTTTTTCGCTTGGGCCAAACGTTGTGAAAAGAGCACAACGGGCTTGAATACCCTTAAATTCCCTTCTTCTTTCTTCTTCTCTTCTTCGGTGGCTCCCTCCGGAGCCACAATTTTTGGCGACGGGGCACCGTCATCATTATCTTTTTCAATTGGCCGCTCAACGGTCAGTGGTGCTTCCGGTTCCCTGGGTGGCACTCTAGTAGGAATTTGTGTCCCGCTCCTCAAGACGATGGCAGACATGTTTTCATGTTCATACGTGAGCGCCAAGGTCCGATTTACCCCCTAGGGTTCACCTCAAGCTGTGGCGGTAATAAATTCTGCGGTCTCTGAAGGTTCACCACTTGCAACCCCAGCTGGGTCACCTGATCAGTGAGGACTCTTTGTCTCATCTCCAGCTTCAGATTGATCTTCTCCTGGTTGGCTATGTATTGAGTCAAGAGGGACTCAACCGGGGAGACGGCCCTTTGCTGGCCATATTGTTGCTGGATGGGCTGTTGATTCCTTGGAGTGTACTGCTGGTACTGTTGTGGAGGTTGTTGCTGCTGAAATTGCTGCTGTTGAAACTGCTACTGGGGCCTAGCCGGCTGATATATCTGCTGTTGTTGCTGAGCCGGCTGTTGATAAGGCGCTCGGTAGCTAAGGTTGGGATGATTCCGGTTGTTAGGAGAGTAGGCCGGGTTGGAGTTGGTTCGTGGTGGAAAAGGCGCATTCCCTGTAGGATTGTAAAATAATGCGCTCGCCTGATCCAACGGCGGTGAGATGTCACCACCGTCGAACTCTCCAAAAACTTCAGACTCTACCGCAGTAATCTGTTGTGAACCGGTGCCACCGGCGCCTACCATCAATGCGGAGATCTGGGTCGATAGCAAATCAAACTTGCTTGACAATTTGTCGACGTCCTCGACTCTATGGATGCCCCCAGATCTAGGTGTGGCCCTCTCATCACACCACCGCTCATTGTTAGATGCCATATTTTCAAGAATCTGTCCGGCGTCTTCTTCACTTCTCGACATAAAGGACCCTCCATCCGCGGCATCCATGGAAGATTTTAAATCGTC
The DNA here is from genome assembly GCA_030789695.1 of Scilla litardierei. Classification (NCBI taxonomy): domain Eukaryota; kingdom Viridiplantae; phylum Streptophyta; class Magnoliopsida; order Asparagales; family Asparagaceae; genus Scilla; species Scilla litardierei. The sequence continues at coordinate 66,569,018 of CM061142.1, read as the reverse complement.
CCTCAACCCATTATAAAATAGATTTATGATCTGCCACTTGGGGAGCTCATGGTGGGGACATCTTCTCTGCATCTCCTTGTATCTCGTCCAAGCTTCATGCAAGGACTCGTGGCTGGCCTAGGAAAAGGATGAGATCTCACTCCTCAGCTTCATGGTCTTCTCGGGGGAAAGAACTTCGTCAGGAAAGCATTTGAGAGCTTCTCCCAGGTGTTGAATGTATTCGGGTCCTTCCCCCTAAGCCACAGCTTGGCCTTATCTCTCAAGGAGAAAGGGAACAGCTTCAGTCGGATTGCCTCAGTTGTGACACCGTTTATCCAGAAGGTGTCACATTTCTCCAAGAAGGAGTCTAAATGCTCAAACGGGCTCTCCATGGGAGCACCCGAAAATTGATCCTGCTGGATCCACGTCACTAAAGATGGCTTAAGCTCGAAGCTTTGAGCCGTAATAGCTGGAGGACGGATGGCGGAGGTGGACTCGATAGATGGCATCGAATACTCCAGCAGGGATTTGTGAGGCGGGGTGTTCTCCCCCATGGTTTCAGGATCCTCTCTTCTTCTCTTCTTGGCGGCCAAACGCCTTAGGGTGGCGTTTATCTCTGGATCAACGGGAATCAAGTCGTCGAGACTTCTTGAACTCCTGCGCATTAAAAACAATAAACACCCGTGAAGCGAAAAGTGGGAAAGAAACAGATAAGATAAGAAAATAAAAATAAAAATAAAAATAAAAATAAGAAAATAAAAAGGAAAAAGAAGAATGCGAAAATTATCGCGAGGTAGGGATGAGAGCTAGACACTAGGGTTCATGAAATCCTAAAATAACAAGCACGTTGCCTCCCCGGCAACGGCGCCATAAAGCTTAACGCCCCCGGCTTCTGCTATGCTAGATGTGTGCAACGATAGGATCGGGGGCGTGAGATTTAAATATTTGTAACCGCAAGCGCACGGTGTTGTAGTGTGGCTTGGGGGTCGAACTCAGGGAGGCGTGGATGTGCTTGTGTCAGAGAGGATCAAATTCACCCCATAGGCGAGCTTACCCGGATCAAATGAGGGTTTGTCACGGTAAATGGAATGCGAGGTATAGACAATATAAAGTAAAAACCCAGGACTTGGTTTCCACCCCCATCGTGCGATTCTCGCCGATACGGCCTACGGGTAGGATAGCGGTCGGAATTAGGGTCTAATGGTGAGACGTTGCCTCTGAAAGTGGTACCGGCGTCCCATGGGCCCGATATTCCGGTCGGTGCCCAGGATGATACACCGGACTTCCCGGGTTCGATCAGTGGGCACTCCCGTGTCCATTAACACTGATCGACTCCGGGAGCACTAAGCTCGCAACGATAACTCCCAATGTCTCGTCATGTTGCTCCCGCGCGCTAGGATTCGACATCTACGCTAAGGGCGTGAGCTATGGCTAGGGAGTCAACCGCCAAGTTTATTCCCCCTTGGCCCAACGGTCAAAGGCGGTCTTTTTCCCGCCGATGACAATAAAACACCACGCGTAACCGTTAGAGTCCTAATCCCTATCGATTTCCTAACCCTATGGATGCATCGGGGAGAACCCACGAAGGGGTTTCCGCCAAAATCCCAGATTCAGGAACTACTCACACATATTTCGGAAAAAGCGATCTAAACAGAAATCGACCGTAAAAATCATGATCTGACAATAGAAATGCAATGGTAGTAAATTAATTAAGATAAACTAAAGTTTCACAAAGATCTGAAAACTTACAAAAACTAGGAAATTACAGCCGTCACAAAATGAAGAAAACAGCAAAAAATAACCAACTCCCGAATCTGGGAAACCTAGGGTTCTATATATAGAAAACGACATCACCCGATCTCTTGACAAGTCAACAGATCGGGTGAACCGCTTCACAGAATTACAGCGCGATGCAGAACTTCACCCGGTCAGGATGAACCGGTCGGTTGAAACATGGATGCGGTCGGTTGGATCTTGGTGCCGACCGGGTGAGGAGACCGGTTGGATCTTCGTGTCTTGGCTTTTGAAATTCGGCTACAGGTGAACCAATCGGGTGAAGGTCACCCGATCAGTTGGCAATCAGCTGCGAATTCCAGAGACTTTGAGCTTTTGACCCGGTCACTGAACCGACCGGGTGACTTCTCGTGAGCTCCAAGCTGCGTCCGGGTGGTGCACGCGTGCATCATCCGATCGATTGACAATGACCAACCGATCGGGTGAGGGGATGAAAGATGCAATCTTCGTCGTTTGACCCCCTGGATCACGCGTGACTCCTCCCGTTGCTCCGGGAACTTGCGATATCATCGTTTTATGCCTCATATGCCAGTAAACTCCTGAAAAATACGGAAAACATGGAAAAGTGAAAGAAAACAAGAAAACACGAGAAAACGAATATAAGACAGCGGTAAAATACGGAAAAACACGGAAGAAAACGTGCGCAAATATATGAAATATAAACGCACGTCACTAACCTCAACGAATTAATTCTCTTCATCCATTAAACTTTAGATACCAAAGAAGCAATCATTTCGAAGGGCTTCGAATGGTGGATGCGTAGGAACGAATGGTGACGAATTTTGACTTCGTTTGACCCCTCAAACAACTGCCCAAAGATGGGCAAAAAAATCAATTTTCGTAGCCGTCAAATGGGGTTTCAAAAAACCCCTATTAACTTAAGTTGCGGGTGCGCCCACTAGGCTTAGCGGGCGCGCCTGCCCAAGGCAATGGACGGGCGGCCGGCCGACCCGCCGGACAGCGGGCTCGCCCGCTGCTACCAAGGGGTCGTGCCTACTGAGCAGTGGGCGTGCGCTCCCGCTATTTCCAACGGGCTGTGCCCGCTGAAACAGCAGGCCGCGCTCCTTTTCTTCTTACGGATGGACCCGTTAGTCGAAGTGGGTCTAAACCACTTTGCCTCGGACTGTTTTTGCGTTTTCGGGCTCGTTTGAGCTCCGATTCAGACGCAGTTTGAACCTGCGTTTAGACCGGGACGATCCAGTCAACCAGGTAACCCTTTTCAATGCTTTTGTTATTACAAATATTGTCGTAACCAATTTACGACACGTTTAATCTTTGTTTGCATCAAATGCAACATTGTCCATATTGCATCTACGACTTACTCTCACAACTAGCTTGTGAACTTTAACTATTCCATTACATCGAATGATTTCCTCTTTATTAATCTTCCTATTACTAAGACACGAACGCTACTCGGTGTGAGACCCTACAGCCTGACCTTACTACAAGTTGGGGCTCGAAACCCCCAGACGTCGGTCACCATGAGCAGCAGTTATCGTCCATGTTTCAAAATCATCATAACGTGATCGACCCATTGACAAAAATATAGTTGGGTTTAATTTGGCTGTGTCAGTGATGAATACCGTTAGCTATAGTCCCTTCGTCTCTGTTGGCCTAGAGTACGGTTTACTGTCAACCCCATTAGACAACATTGGTCAGTATACGGCGGTCTTTGTTGTATTCACATTGTACATCTTACAACGTACCCCGACCGAGGATTAACACAAAGACCGTACTGAGCCTATGACACTAACTTCCCTTTAACGGAAGAGACGAATCTCACCTTAGTCATCTATTCGCATCGAGAGCTTCAGGTGCTACCCAACCTAAGATCTTTCAGCAGGCCTAGCCTCGAAGCTAGATCATAGATCCAAGCGACACTGTTCACTCACAGGTTCGTACGTATGACTTTAGGTCTGAAAGACCAACTTACCTATCATCACCCTAGAGTTATTATAGACAGTTTAGTTAAAGTTAACCATATAATAACTCTAAGTTGGTCGTTCAGTGAACTCATTCTCCAATGAGCACCTGTGTCTCGTCTCCGACTTCACCAAGTCGAATGACTATGAGATCATCATTACCCTAAGGTAAGACAAAGACACCGTGGTCTGTCCGATGTGCCGATATCCAGTTCTCGAGACATCTATGACCACGAACCGTTTAAGACTTAAGTTTCTATTCGGTTGCTTACTACTCATAATCGAGATCTTATCTGGATACGTAAGGACCTAACTATAAGTCTATGGACATTATCTAAGTATATTATTCATTCGAATATATACTTAGGATAATGAATACCATATAATATATTAACAAGACGTACACTTAGGATAAATCACCTTATGGGCATATATCCTCCTACATCTCCCACTTGCACTTAGGCTATTTATCTCGGTATTATCTCGGTATCTCATACCGTTATAGCGTATCAGTCACATTGGTCATTCATACGACAAACCTAAGAGTGGATTTACTAACGAATATCTATAAAGCATTTTAATGGATTTTTATTCATACATCTCTTGATCACACATGGTTGATCCTTGAAAACTGATTTGGATCAATTTTCCTTTCTTTGTATAGCTAACAATTAGCTCACACAATCTTGATGTAGGGTCTAACATTTCTATAAGTCAGTCTCAGCTCATTCCAATTATTTTATGTCAATATGTCAAGTACATAAGTGACACCTTAAGTCTCTATATATTCGATTAAATCAAAACTATTTTGATTCAACATCTTATATAGATGATTCAAATAAGTTGGAAACCTTTTTACTTAGTCCGAGAAACCAGAACTAAGTATATCAGCTAGCTCTCACTGACTTTAAGAATTATCTGGTTAAATACTTCTATTATATATCTAAATCATATTTAGAATATATATAATAAGCATAACCAATTGAGAAGTGCTTAGATGAAACGTACCAGTGTCAGGTTGGGTTTGACGAATGAGTCATATCAAGATCGGTTTAAGGAATCTTGATATTGACTTACACAGTCAAACGTTCTACTTAGTACTTTTTCCTTAACTACATTTAATAATAACTCTTTAAGAATCAAATGTAGTTTAATTAAGAATTAATCTTAACATGCGTATAATAGTGATCATACATAATTTATACGCTCCTGGAACTTATATTTAACTATCGAATGGCTATAATATTAAGTCAGCTCCAAACAATCAAATTATTCAGAAGCTCTGCATGACATCTCGAGAATTTATGCAACCAACTCAGACAGCCACATTCACAGAAATTTAAGCCATCTGCAACAAATCACAATTTCAAAAGGAAGCACATTTCCCGAGACATTCAATTAAAGCAATGGATTCATAAAAATGAATCATAATTTCTTTATCCAAATAAACTTTGGGTGTTAAACACTCAAGCATTGTTTTAGCTTAAGGAACGATGCATTTTATTCATAAAAGGAAATAAGTATCAGCTCCTTCTTCTTCATGTCTCTTAAAGTCCTCGCACGGCCTCAGCAGCAACGATTGCTCAGATGTCGACCGTCCTCGGAACTTCTTCCATCCTCTACTTCATATCAACCACCTGTATACATTACACAGATGTCTTAGTATCTCATACTATGTGATAAAGCATTTATGGAATTAATTATGCTTCATTAAATTGAATTTGTTCTACCTGAGGTAGAGGCATCAATATGCCCCTTCTTCTTTTCTGCAAGGTAAACCTTGCAGTTCCTCTTCCAATGGCCCATCTTATGGCAATGAAAGCATTCGGATTTCGACAGGGCCCCTTCTGTCTTCTTTTTCCCCTTCTTCACCTTGGCTGGTTGTGAGACCTGTCTCTTCTTACCCTTGCATTTCGGCTAGTCTGAAGAAGCAGAGCCAACAACCAACGCAGTCGGTTTCTTCTCGATTTCCTCAAACTGCCTAAGCATGTTGAGGAGACCAGGAAGATCCGTTTCAATACTGTTCATAATAAAACCAGTAATGAAAGGCTTGAAGGTTGGGGTCAAAGACTTAAGGATAATGTCCACAGACATCTCATTGTCCAGGACAAAACCCAACTGGGTGGCGTCTTCCACGTACCCGATCATCTTAATGACATGATCTTGTACGGGCCCTGTCTCCATCTTAGTGCCCCAGAGGTTGCTCGTGGCTTCAAATTTGGCAGCTCGAGACCTCTTGTCATACAACTCTGCATTCAGAAGCATGTGTTGGACGCAACGATCAAGGATCTTTGGTTTGATGATGACAAACGTGTGTGTTATATTTAACGTGTGTGCTAAGTGTATTTCAGGAATGAAAAAAAGCGTTAATTCTTCAGAGAGATGAATTGGGATTGGAACCAATCAAACACCATTTGTGGAGAACTTGTTTTGTTGTGTTTATGCACTAATCATCAAGGCAAATAATGTTAGTGTGGCAAAAGTTCAAGGAGTTTAGTGCAAATGATCAAGCCTAGTGTGACTGAGATTCTCTTTAAATCAAAGCATAAAAATTAAGAGGACTTGGATGGCTTAGATTTTCAAATACAAAATAAATCAAAAAGGGGCAATGTTGTAAATTGGGCTAACATGGTTTGTGCGACTGGTTTCTTTTTATTGGCCAAGCAACAAACAAAATGGCATAATGGTAATTAGTTGGAAAATATTGGCTCTACATTCCTATATAAAGAAGCCAATTGCCTCGGGTTAAGAAGCACGGCTGAGAAATTTTTTTTCAAGAATCAACGTGCGGCAACCCTCTCCAAATTTATTTTCGGCCATACCTATGCAAATTGAGAGAGAGAGGATAGAGAGAACCAAAGCTTGATTATCTTAAGACTTTAACCCTTTCCAAATTGTGTTGTGGTTGCAGGTCTTGCCCCAGCCACAAAGTTTGACCGAACATCTCTCTTGCCGCAACAGGGTAGAAGACAAGCCTCAAATCTCAAAAGGAGAAAGCACAGCATTTTTTTGGGCGGCTGCAACAAAACTTTTGTTGGAAATTGACACACGCAAGTTGTGTGCTTGCTCACGTGAATGATCTTCAAAAAGATGCTTGTGCTGTCAATCAAACACAAGGAGAAGTAAATGTAAAAAGCTTTTTCCTTTGTAAATAAAAGCTAAAGATATTCTTTTGTTTGCAGGTGCTTACCCAATGCATGGGATTAATTGTTGTGGCTACAACAAAAACAATAGCAAATTAATTCAATATGGAAGCACACAGATTGAGGTCACCAAGGCATTTAATTGAAGAGGGACACAAAAATGCCGCACGCAAGTTGCAAGAGTAGGGGCCAAAATTCTGACATCATCGCCGTCAAACTGCAACAATTAATTAATAGAGGGAGCAAGTTTCTCCATTGAATTGATTGTTTTTATTATTAATCAAAAGTGAAGTTTTTTTTGGTGTGTGCAGGAGCAACACAAAAATAAGGAACGATGGCCACTTTATCTGGAGAGAGAGAAAGAGCTCATTGCATGAGAATTAATTGATTAAAGGAGGAATCATTTAATTAAGAGAAGAGAAGTTGAATCAAGAGGCAAGAGGTGCACATGCCCAAAAGAACAGAGGCCGAAAAAAGGCATTTTTTATTCACAAGAGCAGGCTGACATTTACAAGCAACCACCATGCCGTGAGATTTAGTCTTTGAGGAAACAAAGAAAAAGGGCAGAGCCGAAATTTATTGGGAGAGGAGAATTACGCAAGACTACTACTTGTCAGATTGATCTGACCCCGCGCTGACTGACGAGGACATCGCCGCTACACAAACTGAGATTCCTAAACTCTATTTATTATTATTTTGTGTAGTTGTTGTGTTAGATCCTCGTAGGGGAAACTTAACCTATATTTTGGGGACTATTTTGGGACTTGTCTAGTTGGGACTAGACAAGTGGGACCCAGCTAGTTTGGGACTAGCTGGTAGAAAGCTTTACTAGGATTGATAGTGAGAGAAAACACTGTGTGTGTGGTACTGAGAGCCTGACGAGTGTAGAGACGTAGAGGGTGCTCTGAGCGTGCTCTAACTTGAGGTTTTGTACCTATTGTGCTATTCAATACTAGTTCTGCTTTGGGGGTTGGAGTAGGTCGTTGGGACGACCGAACCAGGGTAAATCTGCTGTGTACTATGTGTCTGCTTTTTATTTACCTTGCTGCTGCTATAACTGCGTGTGATTTCTCGTGGGTTGCACGAGAATTTTTTATTAGCCTATTCACCCCCCTCTATGCTAGGATCCAGATCCAACAAGTGGTATCAAAGCAGGTTTTAGGATCTAGCCTAGGATTGACCATGAATAACCATATGGATAGTGCTTTTGCTGAGGGTCAGTCTGTTTCCCGTCCCCCTAGATTTAATGGAGGTGATTATGCATATTGGAAAAATCGAATGAAAATCTACCTTATTTCTGTTGATTATAAAGCTTGGCAAATAATTGAAAAAGGATATAAACTGCCTGTTATTAAAGTAGAAAATGTTGAGATTGAAAAACCAAATGACAAATGGGATGATAATGATTGGAAATCTTATTCTTTAAATGCTAAAGCTATGAATGCTCTCATTTGTGCACTTGATAAATCTAAATATAATAGAATCTCACATTGTTTAACTACGCAGGAGATATGGCATACTTTGGAGGTGACGCACGAGGGAACGTCACAGGTAAAGGAGTCTAGACTATCTCTTTTGAGTGCAGAGTTCGAGGGATTTCGCATGCTACCATCAAAGAGCATATCAGAGATGTATACGAAGTTCACCGATATAGTCTACAAGTCTAGCTCGCTTGGAAAGCCAGATGATAGCCTCGATCAAGTGAGGAAGATCCTAAGAGCATTGCCAAGCTCTTTCAGACCAAAGGTCACCGCCATCCAGGAAGCAAAGGTATTGTCACAATTGAAGGTGGAGGACCTTATTGGTAATTTGATGTCCCATGAGTTGGAACTGCAAAATGTTGAAGCAAGAGAGAAATCTGAGGAGAAAGAGAAAGCCATAAAGCCCCTTGCTTTGCAAGCTAGCAAAGAAGAGGATGATGATGACGACATAGCGCTAATGGTGAGAAACTTCAGAAAGTTCATCAAGACCAAGCATGGGAGAAACGAAATGGCACCCAGGTTTAATCGTTCTAACTTTAATAATTCTTCCAAGCAATTTAATGATCAGAAATCTACTGATAGAATGTAATGTTTTAAATGCAAGGGAAGAGGACATCTGATGAAGGATTGCCCAAATGAAACTGCTCAGCTCGCTAAAGGAAAAGGAAAAGCGAAGGTATTAACATGGGATATGGATAGAGAAGCTGAAAGCGAGGAGGAAAATGAAGCCCATTCTTGCATGGCTTTGATGGGCATCCAAGATGAGAAACCGTCAGGTAGAAAAGCTGAACTTCTTAAAATTTGCGAAGAAATGCAAAATCAAATAGTAGATCATGAGTTCACTATTGAATGTCTCCAAAATCAGAACTATGACATGCAAGTTAGAGATGATAAGGTGTTTAAAGAAAATGAAAAACTTAAAATTGAACTTAATGCATGTAAGTCTACTATTGAAGTCATGAAGAAGGAAAAAGAAAGCTTTGATGAAAATGCTCCTTGTATTTCTTGTTCCTCATTATTAAACCAAATTAGCATGCTTAAACTTGATTTGATTAAGCTCGAAACTGAAAAAGACTATGTGATTAGAGAGCTTAATGATAAATTCTGCATGTTGGATAATGATTTTAAAAGAAAAATGATTGAATTTGAAAAGAAGGAAGAGGAAAACAAGAGAGCTTTTATTAGTAAATGCACGATGCTTGTGGAAGAAAATAAACAATTAAAAACCAAAGTCTCTCATCTTGAAGTAGCCATTAAGAAATTCTCTATGGGAAAACAATCGTTGGACACTATTTTAGAGAATCAATTATATGGCAATAATAGAAGAGGACTTGGTTTTGGTCTGAAAAACGTTGAAAAGCAAAAATTCAAGAAATTCCACAATGTATCCTCTATTGCAAAGAACAAATATGCGAAGTGCTTTACTTGTGATAGTGTAGGTCACACTTCATATTATTGTAAATCTAGGAACACAAATATCAAATTTAAACAAGTCTGGGTTCCTAAATCTTTAATGGCTAACACTCGTGGACTTTGTTGGATTCCAAGGTCACACTTAACACCTTCATGTAGGTGTGATGGAGGCTTGGCGAGGAGCAAATTTTTATAGTCTCATTCTATTTCTAGCTCCTTAGCCAAATAGCGACGAGAAGGTATAATTTTTATCCCTCTTTGCATTCCATTGCATACCTTCATAGATTGTTTTGTGTGCTTGTTTTTATTTTGTTTGTGTTCTTGCTTGCATGTTTTTTTTAAGTTTTTATTTCTGAAAAAAAACAAAAAAATGGAAAAAAAACAAAAAAAATGTGCTTAAAAGAATACCCTTTATGATTTCTCTTAAGTGGTATTGTATGAATGTTCGAATCTATCCCTTGTAGAAGTTAATTCATTATTGTTGTAGCTACATAAACATGTTGTTCTCTTTTTAGTAGCCATGACAAGTCTCGTAAATTTCGAATTTGACTTCTACACCTATATTTGCACTTTCACGATATTTGACTTTTTAGTGCTTTTGGAGATTCTTTTAAAGAATAATGGAAAGTGATGTAGGAATGATTAATTTCTGAATTTTCTAAGGGATATGAAGTGTTTAGCCATGAATTAAAATTGAGCAAAAAAAATTGCAAATGAAAAAATATATGAAAATTGCTCCGTATGAAAAATGGATACACTTCATGGCTAATACACAACCCACGAGTATCCAACTTGTGCTAAATGGGTAATCATTAGCGTTGGTGTATATAACTCGTCAAGCAATGCCACCCCACATTTAAAAGTCCTTTTAGGCCATGTTTTGGGGTTCGGTAACTTGAACTCATCTTTGATGAAGTGGGAAAAATCAATCCTAGTGATATTCATGAAAAATTGGAAAATGCGGGTTGATTTGGTTGATTTTCTGAAATTAAATCTCCTCTTGTACTTTATTGTCTATATCATTACACTTACACAAAGGTGGAGAAGTCACTTTATGAAATTTCATGAGCATGAATTATTTGCTAATTAGAAAAAGTCATGTAAATGCTAGCTATAACTTATAATGGCTTATTTTTGCATGAGATATTTTTGGGACTTCATGAATCCACTTTTGGTGATTACAAAGGGGGAGAAAGAAAAGAAAGCTTTGACAGATTTGATGTCATGAAAAATCCTGTTGAAGGGGGAGCATGAAAAATAACTGTTGAAGGGGGAGCTTGAGAGAAGGGGATCATGTTTTTATATTTACTATTTGTTGTGCATGCTTTGTAATGCTTGAATGACTCATCCATACATCATATAACATTACACCCTTCAACACACTTCACACACCCATCTATTGCTCAAATCTTTTATGGGTTTGTCATCACCAAAAGGGGGAGAGTGTTGGACGCAACGATCAAGGATCTTTGGTTTGATGATGACAAACGTGTGTGTTATATTTAACGTGTGTGCTAAGTGTATTTCAGGAATGAAAAAAGCGTTAATTCTTCAGAGAGATGAATTGGGATTGGAACCAATCAAACACCATTTGTGGAGAACTTGTTTTGTTGTGTTTATGCACTAATCATCAAGGCAAATAATGTTAGTGTGGCAAAAGTTCAAGGAGTTTAGTGCAAATGATCAAGCCTAGTGTGGCTGAGATTCTCTTTAAATCAAAGCATAAAAATTAAGAGGACTTGGATGGCTTAGATTTTCAAATACAAAATAAATCAAAAAGGGGCAATGTTGTAAATTGGGCTAACATGGTTTGTGCGGCTGGTTTCTTTTTATTGGCCAAGCAACAAACAAAATGGCATAATGGTAATTAGTTGGAAAATATTGGCTCTACATTCCTATATAAAGAAGCCAATTGCCTCGGGTTAAGAAGCACGGCTGAGAAATTTTTTTTCAAGAATCAACGTGCGGCAACCCTCTCCAAATTTATTTTCGGCCATACCTATGCAAATTGAGAGAGAGAGGATAGAGAGAACCAAAGCTTGATTATCTTAAGACTTTAACCCTTTCCAAATTGTGTTGTGGTTGCAGGTCTTGCCCCAGCCACAAAGTTTGACCGAACATCTCTCTTGCCGCAACAGGGTAGAAGACAAGCCTCAAATCTCAAAAGGAGAAAGCACAACATTTTTTTGGGCGGCTGCAACAAAACTTTTGTTGGAAATTGACACACGCAAGTTGTGTGCTTGCTCACGTGAATGATCTTCAAAAAGATGCTTGTGCTGTCAATCAAACACAAGGAGAAGTAAAGGTAAGAGCTTTTTCCTTTGTAAATAAAAGCTAAAGATATTCTTTTGTTTGCAGGTGCTTACCCAATGCATGGGATTAATTATTGTGGCTACAACAAAAACAAGAGCAAATTAATTCAATATGGAAGCACACAGATTGAGGTCACCAAGGCATTTAATTGAAGAGGGACACAAAAATGCCGCACGCAAGTTGCAAGAGCAGGGGCCAAAATTCTGACATCATCGCCGTCAAACTGCAACAATTAATTAATAGAGGGAGCAAGTTTCTCCATTGAATTGATTGTTTTTATTATTAATCAAAAGTGAAGTTTTTTTTGGTGTGTGCAGGAGCAACACAAAAATAAGGAACGATGGCCACTTTATCTGGAGAGAGAGAAAGAGCTCATTGCATGAGAATTAATTGATTAAAGGAGGAATCATTTAATTAAGAGAAGAGAAGTTGAATCAAGAGGCAAGAGGTGCACATGCCCAAAAGAACAGAGGCCGAAAAAAGGCATTTTTTATTCACAAGAGCAGGCTGACATTTACAAGCAACCACCATGCCGTGAGATTTAGTCTTTGAGGAAACAAAGAAAAAGGGCAGAGCCGAAATTTATTGGGAGAGGAGAATTACGCAAGACTACTACTTATCAGATTGATCTGACCCCGCGCTGACTGACGAGGACATCGCCGCTACACAAATTGAGATTCCTAAACTCTATTTATTATTATTTTGTGTAGTTGTTGTGTTAAATCCTCGTAGGGGAAACTTAACCTATATTTTGGGGACTATTTTGGGACTTGTCTAGTTGGGACTAGACAAGTGGGACCCAGCTAGTTTGGGACTAGCTGGTAGAAAGCTTTACTAGGATTGATAGTGAGAGAAAACACTGTGTGTGGGGTACTGAGAGCCTGACGAGTGTAGAGACGTAGAGGGTGCTCTGAGCGTGCTCTAACTTGAGGTTTTGTACCTATTGCGCTATTCAATACTAGTTCTGCTTTGGGGGCTGGAGTAGGTCGTTGGGATGACCGAACCAAGGTAAATCTGCTATGTACTCTGTGTCTGCTTTTTATTTACCTTGCTGCTGCTATAACTGCGTGTGATTTCTCGTGGGTTGCACGAGAATTTTTTATTAGCCTATTCACCCCCCCCCCCCCCCTCTAGGCTAGGATCCAGATCCAACAGCATGCTCTGAACATCCATATGTTCATGCTTCCGTTGCAAATCGTTGTTCATTGAAGCCAGAGTAAGGCACCTGGCCTTCTCGGCATCCCTCTGGTACTCTTTGTAGCCTTTCTTCTCCTCAGGCGTTGCATCTTCGTCCGGCTTTTCTAGAGGGTCATCGAACAGCACGTATTCAATCCCGGCTAGAGAAAGGACTAATTTAATGTTTCTAAGCCAATCCTTATAGTTTGTTACATCAAAGCACATTCTTCTCTATCATATACTTTAGACCTAAATCCATTCTGCAATTTAGTAGATATTTAGTCAGTATGTGTTTGTTGTATAGTTTCAATGGTTTTAAATAAAACTATATTCTCCCACTAAATATATTAAAGCCATAATGAACAACAATTTATTATTCAATAACATTTGTGGAAGAGGGATCCGACTACCCTGAGTCTGACAACCTTGAGTGTGTCTCAACAAGTTGTCTGACTCTGCAGTCGGTAGACGATCTCATCGTCAATCATATAAAATATGATTCCCTATCGATTTTTACCCCTAATCACTTGTGATCATGAGTGTGCTAATCCAAATCACAATGGCTAGCTAGTCGGACCCTTGTTTTCGCGTCTAGCCTGACTTGCCCCGGTGCGCGGTGTATGCACGACACGTCGGTTTGGGTCAGGTCTTAGACTACATCTTTTGTTAGACTTACACCGGTGCTCGGTGTATACAGAGACGACGGTTTGGGTCAAGTCAAGATGTTATCAAGAAATCGGTTTCTATAAGATTGTCATGTCACAGCTTGAGTGTAACTCAACAACCGTAATACGGGTCTTACAGTTGCCAACTCCTAAAACAAGGAGGACAACGATTTATCTTGAATAAGATTATTATCGTATTTGACTTAGGTATAGTCGATAGACTTACACAGTCATGATTCGACTCCTTGCGGTCCAGCGGACGCAGCCAGGGAATTGACTAAGCCAGGACCACTTAACCCCTAGACTAGCTAGGGTGGTCCAGCAAACTTAGCCAAGCACATTGACTGACATCATGATCCATTGAAGGAGGTTCATCAATTCTATGTTCGTCTGTCAACTAAATAGCTTTTAATTAATACTAGTTAATCCTTATCAACTAGTTGATCCTTAAAATTCGAAATTTTATGGATTTGTTTGATGACTTTTATTAGATCCTTATCCACTATAAGGTTCGTTTTGTCAATCCTGATACCCCAATCTTATTAGGATTTAAATAAAATAATTACAACATTTTACAAAATTGGTCATTTAATGATAATCATTATTTAAAAATTTTATGATAATAATTGTCAATCAAAGGGACTACCAAAATCTTGAATTAGGTTTTGATGTTGTATTTGTTCTTTTAAAACGTAGCAAGTCACTAGTCATTAAAAATTTATCTTATAAACTTTTAATCAATTAATGGCTAACCTAAAGGGTTCATGAATAATTTATTCATCATGTCCATTAAACATAAACCAACTAATTTAATCACATAAATTAAAGATTCAATAAAGTGACATATAAAGAGAACATGCAAGTTAAAATTATCTACAACATAAATAAATAACTTGCAAATCTAACATTTAATATTTAAATTTAAAGACCTAAAATTTTAAAGCTTGAAGCACTTTTATCACATAAAATTAGGTTTCATAAAATTATCAAATAATTTTAAATTCAAACCTAAGCTTTAAAATTAATGAAACATTTTTAAGTTTAAATTATCCCATAAAATAATCTTCAAAACATTATGTAACTAAAATAAATGAATTTATAATTCCATCTCAAGAAAATAAAAATTTTCTTTATGTTACATATACTACAAAATAATTTTAAAACATTTTTAAATCATTGAAATCAATTTTTAAAACTTTCAGATAAAGTTAAAAAAAATCTTTCAATCTTTTATGTAACTAAAAGAAATAAATTTTCAATATCATCTCATGAAATAAAATTTTTCCTTAATGTTACATAACCTTTAAAACCTTTTAAATGCTTACTAAAATTATTTTATCTCATAAAATAAAATTTTAAAAGCATTTTAAACTTAGAAGACTTATTAAATTTATCACATAAAATTTAAAACTCCTCCAAAACATTTTATTGTTATAAAAACAATTTTTAAAACATAAAAAAATTGTTAAACCAATTTTAACATAAAGTTGAAGTTTATGTTCAAAACAAGCAATTTATGAATTTAAAAAACGTCGCAAGTCAAGATCTACAAGCATAACCAATGCTCTGATACCACTGAAGGGGTTTTGGCGGACCCTCAGAGCTCAGTTCTGTGCCCGTCCTAAGTCGGACAGACCACAGAGGCATAAAGTGCAGCGGAAAAATAAGAAAGCTAGCTAAACAATTTAGATAGGCCCTGAGAGAGCCAGAACCTAGCCCGATCTATACCAACTTGGGGTGGATCTGACCACCCCAAGAGGGATCTATCCTACTACGACGAAATTAAATTACACTAAAAATTACTTAGAGAACATACCCGGAATCTCAACCCTGGGACAGGCAAGATGTACTGCACCGGCGTCTAACGCTCCTCGTAGCCGAACTGCCTTGACTCGATCCACCCAAGCCGCCTTGCACCTTCGAACCGATCTGCCCGAGCTGACACCCATCTCCGAGCCGATCACTTGCGGTAGAAGGTTTCACTTGAGCAGACCCGTGTCTTAGATGTCTGGATCCGAATCCAAACCCCCTTTGTAGTCTTGCTAGGACTAGTCGGGAGAATAGGAAGAAGAGAGAAAGAATAGTTTAAGTCGTAGATCGAGCTTGCTCAAAAATCCGGAGCTACTCGATCGATGACTTGGTGCATTTTTCAACGAAGAGAGTGCACCCCTATTTATATATGAAGTCGGCACCTCTTTTTTCGTTGCGAGCAATGTGGGACAAAAACAAAATAGAAGAGAAATTAATTTAGCTAATTGAAGTTAGTAAGCCTTTCACAAAGGCTAACCTCAACAAATTAATTCTCTTCATCCATTAAACTTTAGGTACCAAACAAGCAATCATTTCGAAGGACGACGAATTTTGACTTCGTTTGACCCCTCAAACAACTGCCCAACGTTGGGCAAAAAAATCAATTTTTGTAGCCGTCAAATGGGGTTTCAAAAAACCCTATTAACTTAAATTGCGGGCGCGCCCGCCCAAGGCAATGGGCGGCCGGCCGGCCGGCCCGCTGGACAGCGGGCTCGCCCGCTGCTACCAAGGGGCCGTGCCCGCTGAGCAGCGGGAGTGCGCGCCCGCTATTTCCAACGGGCTGCCACTACTGGAAAACTGTGCATTAGCCACGGACAAATCCGTGGCTAATACCCTGAAATCCGTGGCTAAAAGCCATTAGCCACGGACATTTAGAAATTCCCTCGCTAATGTTCCGTGGGGAAAAGTGCAGTTGGTAATGCGAAACTTTCCGTGGCCAATGGAAACAATTCGGTGGCGGAAACATTAGCCACGGAACATTAGCCACGGCGGTCTGTGGCTAATGTTTCCGTGACTAAAAGATATTAACCACAGAGGTCCGTGGCTAATTTGTCCGTGGTTAAAAGATATTAGCCACGGAGGGCCGTGGCATATGTTTCCGTGATTAAACGATATTAGCCACCGACATCCGTGGCAATACACATTTCATTTGCCACGGAATTGTTGTGGCAAAAACCCTTTTGCCACAGAAAATGTTCTGTGGCTACTATAAATTAGCCACGAGAATCCGTGGCCATTGTAGTTTTAATTGCCACAGATAAACCGTGGCAAAAATAAGTTAGCCACGGAGTAATTTCCTAGATGAGTTCCATGGCTAATATCTATCAGCCACGGACTATCCGTGGCTAATGTATTTTTAAAAAAAAAATAGAAAATCTAAAAATATCGCTGTTCAATCAAAATTCGCATGAAACAAGAAACATCCATGTGCAATCAAAATTCACACAACATCATCAACAAATTCTAATAAACATAGAAACAACGTTTCCACACAAGTAAATTCCCCTCGCCCTTCAGCACAAAAGGTTTCCACACAAGTCATCAAGACAACGGCCCCTCGGCCCCCTCAACACAAAAAGTAAACTCTCAATATAACTAAACATAACAGCCCCTCGACTCCCTCGCCATCACACCAAGAAAAAACAATTAAAACCTCAATGTTGATCTCCACCTTGATCTCCACCCTCTCCGCCTTGCATATGCAACTCCTGAAACAAAAATAAAGAAAAGTTAAGAAAAGTTTACAAGAATAAGGATCGAGTGGGTTGGCCTAAGGAAAAATAAGAAAGAAATAAAATTGGGAAACACAACATAATCAACTTCAATGGAAATTCTATTCTATTCATATCGTTGATAAGCTCCCTGAACAAAACAAAACATCATAACAAAAACTAGGTATTCATATAGTACAACTGAAAGGTTAAGACAAAAAAAGCGAAAATATGAACATGGCACTAGTTTACCATGTGATATCATCGGATAAGCATTGTTCCGTCACTAAGGTTTGATTTCATTAAAATAAGAATATTGGTTTTCATCAAAGGCCACACTATGGACTGGGTTTTCCTCTTTTTAACCCATGAAATTCATCCCTAAAGAAGAAGTAATGATTTTCATCACATGCCCATAATCCAATCTGGATTTCTCCACACAAAAACCACACAAAAGTTTCCATTTTTTTACCACCTCATAGAAACTGGGATTCTCTTAAAACTTACGAAATTCAAGAAGTCTCCCAGAAAGAATCTTGTATGGTTTTTTAACGTCGAAACCCGCTAACAACAAGAAGAAAGCTATGCCAGGCCATAGCAATGGCAATGAATGTGTAGTGACTGTTCTCAGAAGGAAAAGGCTGGAAAACAACCAGAAATTTTTGAAAATATGATGGCTTCCTTTTGATTCCTTGACCCCAAAAAGAATTCATGAATCAAGCTATATATAATTAATCATCAATGCAATAACAAAGCATGGGTTTATTTTTTTTTAATGTAAAAGAATATGGCCAGTTGCAAGGAATAATGGCATGAACGTAGCACACCAAACACTCCATTTTTTAATGGCAACTAATAATTTATCAATGTATTTGAATGTAGAAAAGAGAGGAAACGTATTGACTCAAACACTTGCCAGTTTGATGAATACTCTGATGCCACTTCAGATACAATTGCCATTATACAATAACCACACAAAAACCATAGAAACTGGGATTTCTCCACACAAAGTATTGACTCAAAGAAGTAATGATTTTCATCACATGCCCATAATCCAATCTGGATTTCTCCACACAAAAGTTTCCATTTTTTTACCACCTCATAGAAACTGGGATTCGCTTAAAACTTATGAAATTCATTTAAAAAAGTAGTACGCAGATTCTGTCGTGATAAGGCATCTTTCAGCAAATATTTCAAGAGCACTCTGGACTAAGTTTGTGAATACCACAAATGTTGTACTCCCTGTTGTAAGACTCTTAAAGAACATGCTACTTTTGTAGTCGTGGGTGGCTGTGATTTGTGTACATATGTAAAATATTTACTTTGCTGAACTGTTGTTGCTTCCAGCAACTTATTTCACTAGTGCAAATGATATGTAAAATTTTCTGACATAAAAAGACCCTCAATTGCCACGAGGTTTCTGTGTCTCATCATAGTTTCATATGTTACTGATTGGTTTGGTGGTTCAAGTAACTTTTACCGGTGTCGCTCTCTCTCCTACCTGGAAATTTGTGGCAGTTCATTACATGCGCGGTGATTATTTTTAACCTGTCCATTTGGATGATCTTCTAATTGTATAATTCAATTATGAACAAACTGACATTGGAGTTATAACTATTATCTGCATAATTAATATAATTAATATAAATTCTTACCAGATCAGTACGGAGCCGACGATACTTCTCTTGCATCTCTGGAGGCATGCAAGCGAGCAATAACTGGTAATCCTGGTCATACTTCTCCATCTTCCCTATCATCTTGGTTAACATGGCGGTGATCTCATGCATGTCCGTTGGTGGATCGGTGGGCTCTGAGCGTCGGGTACTCTCAGGACCTGATGATGATGAACTAGTCGTTTGTCCGTAATCTCTACTCTCTGAACCTCTATACCGATACCGGTTCTTCCTCGGCCCTCTGAGCACCCCTGCAATGAGGGCATCCTCCTCCTCACTGGTGAACGGTCCAGAGCAACTCGAGCATGCCTCAGCGTGTGACCTGAGGTCTGCTGCAGCCTGACGCAAAAGAGACTGAAACAAATGCAACCAACATCAAATTTATACTTAATATGAACAATATTATTAAACATAAGTTATTTTACTTACAAGCAGCTGCTTATTCCTTTCCAGCTTATTCATGTCAGCATACTTGGGGTGGGCCTTCGTAAGTGTGCGCTCCACCAATGACACCAAATCCGGCTTGCCCTAAAAACAAATAGATAAATAAATAGACAGACATTAGACATATATCCCATTATAACATAATATATGCTAAAAATTAAATTTGAACATATAACCTCTAACGCCAAATCGTGGGCATGTCTGGTGTAGCTCTTGGAGTCGGCATGATGATCATACTCTCGTGTCTTTTCGCGGTTCGCCTTGGCAATATCCGCAATCCTCTTTAAAAACGCATGTCAGCCAAATGGATATTAAAACATATTAAAATGAATCAAAATTGAACCATACCATCCCATTTGGCGACTCCCAATAGACACATGATCCAAAGAACTGGATGGGATCTGCTCGGGCATCCATATGCCACCAGCGCTCCCAGTCTGCTGTGTAACCCAACCAGATCTTATCCTTCAAGTAATTACGCCACTGGACCAACGCATCCTTCATCTTCTTCTTAAAACAAAACTCCCATGAGTTTGGGTTTCCATCCAGCACGTAATGCCTCTGCGAAAAAACACATACAAATTATATACATAATGAAAGTAATAAATTGAAATATATCATACTTACGTTAATGTAGCGCCAACATATGACCAAATTTTCAAATCTTTGATCGGACCAACCGAGGCAAATGTTAAAGAAATCGGCCCTTTTGGCCAATGCAGCCAAAAATCTCGTAAACTTGCCCCCCCACTCTCCAATGGGGGCACCGTAGCTCCACTGGATGACAACTCGCTGCCCTTCTGGTGGAATCAGATTTGAGATCATGGTGTATCCTCGTCCAACCTTGGGTGGCTTATCCCCGCCTGCGAAAAAATGATATTATCATACAATATAAATAAAATGTTATATAACATGTTCTTCTTATTTAACATAATTGAAATATGTTTTCACACCCTTTCGCTGGAAGCACTCCTCTCTGGCAGCAATCATCCTAGCATTTGACACTGATGCAAACAAATCTAAAATCTCCTGGCGTGCATCCATAGCAGTCTTCTGGGACCGTGCCCCTTTTCTTCTTACGGATGGACCCGTTAGTCCAAGTGGGTCTAACCCACTTTGCCTCGGACTGTTTTTACGTTTTCGGGCTCGTTTGAGCTCCGATTCGGACGCAGTTTGAACCTGCGTTTAGACCGGGACGATCCCGTTAACCAGGTAACCCTTTTCAATGCTTTTTTTCTTACAAATATTGTCGCAACCAATTTACGACACGTTTAATCTTTGCTTGCATCAAATGCAACATTGTCCATATTGCATCTACAACTTACTCTCACAACTAGCTTGTGAACTTTAACTATTCCATTACATCGAATGATTTCCTCTTTATTAATCTTCCTATTACTAAGACACGAACGCTACTCGGTGTGAGACCCTACAGCATGACCTTACTACAAGTTGGGGCTCGAAACCCCTAGACGACGGTCAACACGAGCAGCAGTTGTCGTCCCTATTTCAGAATCATCATAACGTGATCGACCCATTGACAAAAATATCGTTGGGTTTAATTTGGCTGTGTCAGTGATGAATACCGTTAGCTATAGTCCCTTCGTCAAGACAGTTTCTCTGTTGGCCTAGAGTACGGTTTACTGTCAACCTCATTAGACAACATTGGTCAATATTCGGCCGTCTTTATTGTATTCACATTGTACATCTTACAACGTACCCCGACCGAGGATTAACACAAAGACTGTACTGAGCCTGTGACACTAACTTCCCTTTAACGGAAGAGACGAATCTCATCTTAGTCATCTACTCGCATCGAGAGCTTCAGGTGCTACCCAACCTAAGATCTTTCAGCAGGACTAGCCTCGAAGCTAGATCATAGATCCAAGCGACACTGTTCACTCACAGGTTCGTACGTATGACTTCAGGTCTGAAAGACCAACTTACCTATCATCACCCTAGAGTTATTATAGACAGTTTAGTTAAAGTTAACCATATAATAACTCTAAGTTGGTCGTTCAGTGAACTCATTCTCCAATGAGCACCTGTGTCTCGTCTCCGACTTCACCAAGTCGAATGACTATGAGATCATCATTACCCTAAGGTAAGACAAAGACACCGTGGTCTGTCCGATGTGCCGATATCCAGTTCTCAAGACATCTATGACCACGAACCGTTTAAGACTTAAGTTTCTATTCGGTTGCTTACTACTCATAATCGAGATCTTATCTGGATACGTAAGGACCTAACTATAAGTCTATGGACATTATCTAAGTATATTATTCATTCGAATATATACTTAGGATAATGAATACCATATAATATATTAACAAGACGTACACTTAGGATAAATCACCTTATGGGCATATATCCTCCTACATCTCTCATTTGCACTTAGGCTATTTATCTCGGTATCTCATACCGTTATAGCATATCAGTCACATTGGTCATTCATACGACAAACCTAAGAGTGGATTTACTAACGAGTATCTATAAAGCATTTTAATGGATTTTTATTCATACATCTCTTGATCACACATGGTTGATCCTTGAAAACTGATTTGGATCAATTTTCCTTTCTTTGTATAGCTAACAATTAGCTCACACAATCTTGATGTAGGGTCTAACATTTCTATAAGTCAGTCTCAGCTCATTCCAATTATTTTATGTCAATATGTCAAGTACATAAGTGACACCTTAAGTCTCTATATATTCGATTAAATCAAAACTATTTTGATTCAACATCTTATATAGATGATTCAAATAAGTTGGAAACCTTTTTACTTAGTCCGAGAAAGCAGAATTAAGTATATGAGCTAGCTCTCACTGACTTTAAGAATTATCTGGTTAAATACTTCTATTATATATCTAAATCTGTTATGAATCAACTACTGGGGGAGGAACCCCCAGCCCTTTATTTATAGGCATGGTGGGAGAGTAGATACATTGAATACATAGATATGGTCGTATCTCTAAGATACCCGCAATCCTAACCGACTCTGGTTATTTCCATTCACAACACTCCCCCTTATCCAGCCATAGGTGTGGACTCCACTCAAGAGCGTAATAAGAGTCTCACATGGGGTGGATACTTCGGGATCCTGAGTTGGTGAGGTTTGCCTCGTTAAAACCTTTAGCTATGGAAAACCCTGTGGGAAAAACCATAGTTAAGGAAAAAGAGTGCAAACGCTCTTTAACTCCCCCTGATTTGTACAAGTGACTCTGCTCATGAATACTTCTGGATTCTGAGCGTCACTGAGGGGTGGATACTTCAGGATCCAGAGTTGATGTGATTTGCCTCGTTAAAACCTTTGGCTATGGAAAACCCAGTGGGAAAAACCATAGCTAAGGGAAAAAAGTACAAATTCTGTCAACTCCCCCTGATCTGTAAAAGCTCTTAGGCTTTCAGATCTCGTAGGCTTATCTCATCACTCCTATTTACAATATTCCGAAAATGTACACAGATTACGAATTTTATCACCATCAAGCAGCTGCTGAATCCAGAAACTCTGAAGAGGTTGCTAAGTTTCGTCGCCTCTGATGTGGTCTTCAGACTATATGGTCAGCTCCACAGAACCAGCATCTATCCCAGTCGTCACTGGGATGTGATGTACCACCAGGCGCCCTCAAATACACCATTGGTGTGATTCTGGAATGGTGAGGATCTCGGAATGATAGGATGATGTTGCCTTCATAAGTTGTTTTGCAGATCTGCAGGGGATGGCCATCCCACTGTGGGTACCCGTTCTGTGATTTCTCAGCATAGGGACTGGACCTGAAACCTGCATTTGCATAAACATTGGAGGATGCTACTACATTTTGTAAGTCCAAATATTTCGACCCTTGGAGGAAGCGCAGAAGGCTTAACTCAGGTCTAATGGCCCTTTTTAGGTGCCAACTATCTCTGGCTAATGAGTTTACTGTAATTGCTATACCGGGACACATGCAGTTAGCCAGGAGTGCATGATTGCACTAAGATAAGGGACTTTATGACCAGTTATATCCTCCCCCTCTTCCAGCGATCGGAAGGGTTCTTTTTGTTCATCCAGTAAGTGTAACACCGTAGGTGTACTTTGGATGACAATGGTCCTTATAATATTTCCAACGCACTTCTGGGCGTTTGTAACAGGATTCTATGAGCCATGACTTTATATTTGCCTAGGTCTTTTTATTTCATGTTTAAAAGTCAGGCTTGTACATTTATTTCGGTTTTCTCTTCAGGAGATCCGATGAGATGTTAGTTGTCTACAACTAAGATCTCTAATCCTGTTCTTTGCACAGATGCAAAGACAACCTTCAGTAGGAATCATTGACTTGTCAAGTGATTCTCTTGGTTGTACATTTATTTATACTTATTGTTTTTCTTGAATAGACGTCCCGAAGTCTATTCAGGCATTTTAAGGAAATGTGAAAATTATCTTTACAAGATATCCACGAAGGTATGCCGTCACAACATCCAATAACAGCATATCCAAAATTTTCCTTCGCCAAATCGTAAGGTATTCGCTTTTGATAACTTAGGGAGACTGATGCATCATTTATGAGACATGCTCATTTGAATTTGTTCGATCCCTAGTTTCAGCGAAATTTTCCTTGGGCTATAGGTTGTACCGTATAGCATACGATTTTGTATTTATTTTTCTTATGTTTGCAATACTTTGTTTTATCCACAGGTTTGACACCTTTTGGTGTCTGGACTTCAGGTCCGAACATTTCACGTTTCATAAGTGAGTCCAGCTCATCTTTTATTGCCACGTTCCACGTTTGGCCAATTTCTACGTTTTCCTTCTAGCAACGGAGTATGGAACGATAATTTATAAACATCATCACCGTTGCGATGTATATGGCAATATGATACGTGAATACATTGTCGACAATTTATGTTCTATCTGTCCAACACCTCCCCAGTACGTACAACATTTACTTAATTTCACTTTTTCCCGGTAATTCCTCTGCAGTGGATTCCGGGAAGGGTGATGGTGTGGACAGGAGCTCATTGTCCTGTGGTAGTATTGTCTTAAGGTCTCCAGGAGTTTCTTGTCCTAGGAGCCTGGTGGTCTGCCTCTTTTCTGTTGAGGATCAGCCACTTCTGCTGCTGGTGGATTGCATCCATTCTCGGGGATGTCAATCCTAGCTGGAGTTTTTGCAGCAGGGATGTGTGATCTGACAATCTTCTGGTTGTCAATAAATGATTCCGGTAATTGGTAAACAGTGTTCTTGTATGTGGAGGATCTGCGGGATCTCATCTACACATTGTATTGTTACCGGATCATAGTGGGTCAAACTTTTTGTATCCCACGTTATAATTTTCTTCGCGCCAGATTTTCTAGTATCTGGGCCTATTTTTGGGAAACTCGTCTCATCGAAATCACAGTCTTCAAGATGTGCCTTAAATGCGTCACCCGTTTGGGGTTCTAGGTATCTTATAAGTGAGGGTGAGTCAAACCCTGCATGGATACCTAGGCGATGTTGAGTTCTGTTTTGGTCCTCTTTGGTGGTGCAATGGGGATTTAAGACTGCGCGACCGAAGATTCTCAGATGAGAAGTGTTCGGTGGCATTCCATATGCAAGTTGCATTGGAGACTCTGACCTCCAGAGGGTCTTATTTTCATTTACGATGCAGCATGCAGAGTTTGCATGTCCCCATGCATCCATAGGAAATCGGGATTTAATGGACGTTCAGTCCATTGGAGTCTACTTTTCAGTGACTCTGCCGACCCATTTTGGGTATGAACATGCGGCACTTGTATGTTCATTTTCAATTCCCGTTGATTTGCAGTACTCTTGAAAAGACTGGGAGGTATATTTCCCAACATTAACCAGACTTATTTACAACATTTTATTGTCTGGGAAATGTGCCCGCAACATTTTTATTTTTGTGCCAATAGCTTTGGAAAAGCTAAGTTGCGGGTCTGTAGTAGACACACGTACAGATATTCTGAGGATGCATTTATCAGTACAGTGAAGTACTAAAATAGCCCACTAG
This sequence comes from Scilla litardierei, assembly GCA_030789695.1. Lineage (NCBI taxonomy): Eukaryota > Viridiplantae > Streptophyta > Magnoliopsida > Asparagales > Asparagaceae > Scilla > Scilla litardierei. The sequence continues at coordinate 66,543,508 of CM061142.1, read as the reverse complement.
GGGTGGTGGATTTTATCCACATCTATCTCCTTTTATTCTTTTTGAGGAAGCGTGGAGATTCTTTTTCAACTTTTTGTGGAGATGGCCTAGCAATTAATTTTTTTTTCCTTTATAGCAAGGGATGCGAGGGAATTCTCCCTTCTGAAGAATCTTCTGGTTCTTCAAGTCATACCCATGGGATGAGATGCAGTGCATCATCTCAAATCCAGGGTGGCCAAGTCCATCATGCCAGAGTAAAAACTAGGCTGATGTCGGGCACTTCAGGTGCTCCGTTTAATTACGCTTCCTTTCTCCGAATCTTCGTATGGTAGAGGCCTCTAAGGCTCTCAAAACTTTCAAGTATGGATTTTACTCCTTTTTCTTGAGACGTTGCATACTGTAATTTTTTTTTTCATTTACATTTGCTGTTTCTAAGTGGAATCCGTTGAAACGGATGGCCTTGAAACTTAGAAAGTTTCTTTTGGAATTCGGAGGGATTAGTGCATACTTTATTTTTGTGTCGTTTGGGGGCAACAGTGTTGCATTCCCTGGATCTTCAATATAGCCCTGATATTGGGCTTTGTATTGAAAGAGATCGTACGTGTTTATTGTCTACTAATTACTTATGAGAGCAGTTTCAAAAGATGAAACATAAAGGCACATGCATATTCAGATAGACATATTCATTTATTGTCTGCTAAACATTTTCATTCAGAACAAATTTCATAATTAAAATGCTCTCATAAATTATTCTCAAAACAAATTGCTAAGATAAAAATAAAGGCTAGTCAAGCATGTCATTATTTTCGAAGTCGTCAGCTGAAAAACTTAACTGGAGCATCAAATGTCATCAGGTTTGTTTCAGCTTTATTTTTCTTGTTCTCTTTATACAAATCCTGGAGATGATGTGGAGTTCGGCACACTCTGGACCAGTGGCCTTTCATGCCACAATTTTGGCACTGGTCTTCCCATTCCCTCTTGGGTGGGGGTATATCATTTCTATTTTTGTTATTTCTGTGCCTCGTGAACTTCCGCTTACTTTCATTATTTCGCTGCTGCTGTACATGGCCCTTGGCATTTTTCTGTTGACCCCCCTTCTGTGGTCTTTCTTTTCTTTTATTATCTCTCTTCTTTTTGAAGGAAGAGGAATAGTGAGCTTCTGGTGGGGGCAGTGCCGGGGAGCGTATATTGTGAGTGGAGAGAAGAAGCTCTCTGTTTTGCTCGGCCATGAGTAAACATGACAGCAGCTCAGAATACTTGGTGAACTTGCGTTCACAGTATTGCTGCATGAGTATCGCATCTTTGTCATAGAAAGACGTATACGTCTTTTCCAGCATGCGATTTTCTGAGACTTTTTCACCACACAACTTCAGGCGTGCAGTGGTGCTAAAAAGTGCTGAGTTGTACTCAGCAATGGACTTAAAGTCCTGTAGTCTCATGTTCTTCCACTCATATCGTGCCCTTGGGAGTATAACATCTTTCTGATGTTTATACCTGTCCTCAAGGGCAGTCCATAGCTCAAGTGGATCTTCGACCGTAAGTTATTCAGCCTTTAAGGTCTTGTCCACATGGCGGCGAATATAGGTGATGGCTTGCGCCTTCTCTATATCGCTAACATTTTCTTTTTCAGTCACAGCAGCGATGAGGGACTTTGCCCGTAGGTGAAACTTTACATCTATCTGCCAGCTTAGATAGTTTCTACCTGATGCTTCCAGTACTTCGAAATTAACGCTTGCAATATTAGCCATTTATCTAGCAGAGCATAAACATGCATGAATTAATAATTAATTCAGAGAAAACATTTTCATGCGGAGGCAATATTTAACGAAAAACTAAATGTGTGGATCGGCCAGTCCCACAAGAAAGAGTCCAAAAAAGTCCACAGTCCAAATTATACAAATTTGCAGCTTAAAGAAAATGAAAATACAACTTTGGAAACCACGTGGCTCCCATATGATATCTCCATCTTCAAGCGTGGCCTCCGTCTCCATGGAAGTTGGTCTTCTTTCTTTGACATTTACATAAATTCATCACTACAATTTCTCTCAAAAATAAAAGAAAAGTGCGGGAAATAAACTGTGGGACTAAACGGCCGATCCAAAAACCACATTTAGCAATTCATGCAGAAAAATTGTGCTCATCAACATTTTCATCAGACATTTTCATCACAGTCATCACAGGCATTTAATATTCGCAGAGATGGATAAATAATTTAAACACTTAATAATTATTGGACCATTGGGCAACGTCATACACCGTTAGGTTAGGTTACTAACGGCAGAGCGGTCACAGGATCTTCCTAATTATTAAGTTTTAAATACAATGCACAACCACGCATATAATATCCAACAGAATATACCAGAGATGTAAAGCATGTAAATACGATTTTTGCAGAAAAAATCATTACAATGCAAAGGTTGTAAATTGAATGGGCTTAATCAATTAAATTGATTAAGAGCCCAAAATAAACATTTTCTTTGTCAGAGGGAAAAGTTTCCCTCATCATCCCAAAAGCCCCCCCAAGAATCCCCAAAAAGTCCTCGCCTGCCCGATATTTGTCCCGTAATTTACCGTGATTTTTCACGAATATTTTGCCCTTAAATCCCCTTTTTAAATTAATTTTTAGGCTAGCAAGTTTCCTTTTAAGGCTTGTTAATAGCCTTTGCCTCCCCCAATTTTTTTTTCTTTCAGATAAAACAGCATGCGGGTCTGAAGCCCGCAGTCGGCCTATGGGCTTCAGGCCCATAGGCTTCTTCTTCTTTTTTTGAAATCTGTGGGCCTGAAGCCCATAGATCTGCTGTGGGCTTCAGGCCCACAGATCTGGAATTTTTTTTTTGAATTCTGTGGGCCTGAAGCCCACAGATCTGTTGTGGGCTTCAGGCCCACAGATCTGGAATTTTTTTTTTGAATTCTGTGGGCCTGAAGCCCACAGATCTGCTGTGGGCTTCAGGCCCACAGCTCTAAAATTTTAATATTTGTTTTCTTCTTCTAGGGTTTCATTGGGGGGGCCGGCGCCGCCGCCACCCCCTGCAGGGGGGGCGCGGCCGTCGGGGCCGCCACCCCTGCAGGGGGGGGGGGCGGAGGCCGCCCCCCTGCAGGGGGGAGCGGCCGCGGAGGCCGCCCCCCTGCAGGGGGGAGCGGCCAGGGACGCCCCCCTGCAGGGGGCGCGGCCTCGCCGCCCCCGGCAGGGGCGGCGGCGTGGGCCGCCCCCCTGCAGGGGCGGCGGCGTGGGCCGCCCCCCTGCAGGGGGAGGCAGCCAAGGGGGGCCGCCGCCCCCTGCAGGGGCGGCGGCGGGGGCGGCCCCCCAGCAGGGGGAGGCGGCCAGGGTGGGGGGGTGGGGTTTTCCGGCGAGGGGGGGTTCCTGTGACGACTAGCCGCCGGAGGGTTCAAAATTGGGGTTTTACCCTAAAAATTGAGTTTTTGGGATGAAAAATCCGTCGTTTTCAAGGCGACGATGAATCCCCATGACGATCTTGCGAGATCTAGGGGAGGGACAATCATACGTATGATTAAAAATATCGTTTTTAGTATTTTTACCTCTATATCCGTCCTCCGGATATAGCGACGGTTGCTCGAAGCCCTACGTGGATGACGACCCTTGATGGAGGAAGCCTTGCACCGCGCTCGTGGATCTCCCGTCTCGCCTTCGCCTTCGCCTTCGCAACGAACGGAAAAAATTTTTGTGGAAAAAAGAAAATTTAGAGGCTCGTGCTGATAACGTGTTATGAATCAACTACTGGGGGAGGAACCCCCAGCCCTTTATTTATAGGCATGGTGGGAGAGTAGATACATTGAATACATAGATATGTGTGTATCTCTAAGATACCCGCAATCCTAACCGACTCTGGTTATTTCCATTCACAACAAAATCATATTTAGAATATATATAATAAGCATAACCAATTGAGAAGTGCTTAGATGAAACGTACCAGTGTCAGGTTGGGTTTGACGAATGAGTCATATCAAGATCGGTTTAAGGAATCTTGATATTGACTTACTCGGTCAAACGTTCTACTTAGTACTTTTTCCTTAACTACATTTAATAATAACTCTTTAAGAATCAAATGTAGTTTAATTAAGAATTAATCTTAACATGCGTATAATAGTGATCATACATAATTTATACGCTCCTGGAACATATATTTAACTATCGAATGGCTATAATATTAAGTCAGCTCCAAACAATCATATTATTCAGAAGCTCTGCATGACAGCTCGAGAATTTATGCAACCAACTCAGACAGCCACATTCACATAAATTTAAGCCATCCGCAACAAATCACAATTTCAAAAGGAAGCACATTTCCCGAGACATTCAATTAAAGAAATGGATTCATAAAAATGAATCATAATTTCTTTATCCAAATAAACTTTGGGTGTTAAACACTCAAGCATTGTTTTAACTTAAGGAACTGTAATGCTCATAAGTGATAATACCAGTAAGTATGGGAAAGTCCACGCGTTAACCACTAATTGAGGGCTTTTGATTAGGGCTTAAAAGCAATGACAAATTTGGTGTAGCCATGAGTTTTACTTTACGACGCACAACCATAAATGCCAACAATTCTTGTTTATGTTTATGAAAAAAAAAGAAAACAAAAAAAACAAAAAAGAGAAAACCCACGCACAGGGAGGCATGGCCGAAGTTGGGACCCAAACAAAAAAAAGAGATATGCAAAACCAATACAAGAGCATGGCAAAATTGTGAATTCATTAAACCCCTTTCTTTTCTTTTCTACAAAGTTCATCCCCCTTCCATTTTAGGTTCTATTTCTCCCTTAAATCAATTCGTTGGCAGCCCAATACTCCAAGGCCAAAACCTGCAAGAGAAATACAAAAAAAGGGGGAAAACAAAAGCAAAACCAAGAAGAAAAGAAAGAACCAAATAAAGAAAAAGAAAGGGAAAAAGAGAGAAGGAGAAAGGAAGTTGGAGGAAGAAGAGGAGAGCTTGCTACTACAACCAAATATTAGCATTAGAAGGTAGGAATCTCTCCATGCTTTCATTAAGAGGCTTTGTGTATGAGTTTATGGTTTGATCTTTCATTTTAGGTAAAATTTGCTTTTTGATCAAATTGAATCGTGGACAAGATTATTTTGGTTAGACTTCATGGCTCGGATGTTGAATTTCATTCCTCCTATGAATTTATGAGAAAAATTGTGTTTTTGTGGCTATAGCATATGTGTTCTTTATAATTCTTTATGTTGTAATTGAGGAAACTTGACAAATACGAGAGAAACTCTGCCGAAATTTTTGGTGAGTGCTCCGTAAGCATCCGCATGACATCCTACCTATGTTGGATTACTACACAACATGCCCCTTCATAATTTCCTTAAAAAGTCCATGTTTACATGAAAACTCTTGAAATATTAGCATGAAAGCAAAAGTTGAACGAGGGTTTTTGATGACTTCCAAGTTAGAAGTTCGGAATGATCTGCGATAGTGTAGGATCCCCTACTTGGGATTGTAGTAGTGGTAGTAGCCCCATTTCATAAGAAAAATGTAATTCTTAGTTAAGATTCAATGACAAGTTGGCACCTTTCTTCAACTAGGTGTTATATTGTGCTAAAAATGGAAATCTTTTAGGGTGCTCCTAACTAAAGTCATCATTTTAAGCTTACCCCATAGTTCATTTTTATGAGGATTAAATCTTTCATGAAGAACCATAAGTATTTTCCCTCAAGTTTACATGTGGTTATAACTTGCATGTCCCACTCAAACTCTTTAAATGAAAACATTAAAATCTGCATATCATTCAAGCTCTACGAAATTATTGCTTATGGAAATTGCTTTGGATATGTTGTGTGGAGAAGATGCACAAAAAGACAAGGAGTCTTGAGCATGGATGCATACTTCAAGTGTGTGAGTGAAAGAAATGAAATTGCAAGGGGGGGGGGGAATGAAAGTCTATGTCAATGTACCCCGTCGCAAGCGTAGTAACATTGGATTATTCGACGAATGTTCCATTTGCACATGATAATATTAGTAAATATTGTAGTTGCATACTTATTCGCATGGATGCATACTTCAAGTGTGTGAGTGAAAGAAATGAAATTGCAAGGGGGGGAAATGAAAGTCTATGTCAATGTACCCCGTCGCAAGCGTAGTAACATTGGATTATTCGACGAATGTTCCATTTGCACATGATAATATTAGTAAATATTGTAGTTGCATACTTATTCGTTTAGTAGTAATGCATGTATTTGATGTGTGTATTTAAACAGCTCTTATGTTGGTTGCAACCCTACTGTTGATCATGCAACTTCCATGTATATTCTCTTTGTTGCTTCTTGATGTCACCTTGTTGTAGTTTTAATACAAGTCACTAAACCTTGATTTGATACAGTGCTAAATGTTAACTGATTAAAATGGAAGCCCTGGGTGTCTCTTCCACTCTAAGGTGGGTGAGCATCTCAGGGAATGGGGTGGGGGAATCCAAGCATTAGGAGGACATAGGGTGGACTGGACTCTCGAGGTTGTTCCTTTGGCCCTCCTACCGCGGGGAGTGGTCGTACCCTTTGGGGTGAGTGGTTTCTTTGGCCTTCGAGGTCGTGGCCCTTTGGGGTCGTGGAGAGTGGTTGAGTTACGTAGGCTCCTGACGAGCTAGCACACCAGAGAGTCGGAGATTCTTTCCACCCGACTTATAGGTGAGGTCCAGTTCCCTTGTGTTCTGCCTAATGCTTAGGTTCCAAACAACGAACATTAATTTAATAAACTAATATTATGGACCTTGGTGCAATGTTGTGGATATGGCCTGTATGGTTGAGTTTCCTACTTGACACGTTGTGACGTGCCCCTTTTCCCCACTCCCCAGGTACAGGTTCCGGGACGACAGCACCCCTACCGGACTACCGTCGCCCTGAGGGCGACTCTTCCAGGCCAGGAGCTCAGAGCAGTTAGATGGGTCACGGGTGTAGTGGGTTGGGGGAAATTCTTGTGGGCAGTTACTTTTGTTTTCCCTTCCAGCTTTTGTACCCCGTGACTCTGGTAGTGGTATATGTACAGTGTATAGTGTTGTGGTGTGTTGATAGTAGGTGATCTGTGTTGCACACTCGTACGCTCCCGCTTGTTGTATACAGCCGCCTCGCTGTACCTTTTTGTGTTGTGCTGGAGCTTTACAGTTCGTGCTTACTTTTGCACCTGCTTTAATTGCCTGTGTTGTTCTAGCAGTTGCAGTGGCCTGCTAAATTTTTCAATGTAGCGCCATTACGATTGGTACTCCCGTTCCGTGGCCGTCACCCCTGCCTCTTTTGGGCACCGGGGCGTGACAGGTTTTGTGGTGGCCCATGTAGGTCACCGCACACTGCGATTGTGTAAGGATGACACAGGTAATGCTCTGACACTTCAAGATGTATATGAGGTACTAATTTTTGTTCTTTTTCTCCTCCGCAGTATGGAGGCAGGGAACGGGACGTCTGGCGGCGATGGGACACCTGGAGGATCTGGAGGGACCGGAGCTTTGGGTAGCTCGGTAGACCGGACCTCAGAGTCAGCCCTGATGGCGAAGGTCCTGATGGGGATTTTGGACCACTTGCAGCGGTTGGAGGACAGGGCAGCTGGACACGAGGCGCCTGCACCAAAGGCCCCGAGTTACAAGCAGTTTCGATCCTTGAGACCTGTGTACTTTTCTGGCAGAGAGACCGGCCTAGAGGCCGATGAGTGGCTGCGTCACACGGAGGATGACTTGACTCTGGCTGGCATACCCCCAGAGGTTTGGGTAGAGTTACTCAAGCGGCAGTTGACTCATCAAGCCCGAGATTGGTGGGATGTCCAGGAGAGGCATATGACAGGGGTAGTGGAGTGGAAAACCTTCAGGGAGAGGTTTGAGGCCCATTACCTTCCAGTGGAGGCGAGGGATGAGTTGAGGCAGCGGTTCGAGCACCTGACACAGGACCGCAGGACGGTGGATGAATATGATGCAGAGTTCTCCCTTTTGAGCAGATACGCCCCAGAGTTAGTGGCGACAGATGCTACTCGAGCTAGACGTTTCTGCATGGTCTTAGACCCAGAGGTCAGAGGGGCTATGGCTACACAGAAGCTGTTGACATACGAGGCAGTGCTTAGCGCAGCTCGACGGTACGAGTTACACATGAGGAGCCTGGGAAAGCTTCCAACCGTCGACAGACGACCTGTAGCATCACAGAGGGTTGCTCCTCGCCCGACACACCAGGTGACCTTCAAGCGATCAGGGCATCCGCCAGTACCACAGAGGGGGCCTGCATGCTCGAGGTGTGGGAAGCCTGGGCATGCAGCCAAGGATTGTAGGGTTATGGGTAGACAGTGCTATAACTGCGGCCAGATGGGGCACTTTAGTAGGGACTACCCCCGACGGAGACGACCTATGGAGGCACCGGTACCAATAGCAGCCGCACCGCCTCAGCCGAGGGCTCTTCCACCGGCACCGCAGCGGTTGGTTCTTCCACCACCGCCGAGGCCGCGACCGACTGCTCTGAGGGGACCTCCAGGGAGGCATCCACGGCGCGAATTCCAGAGGCAGACTTTTGCTCCGCAGAGGCCACCGTAGTTTCAGATGACAACGGTCGAGCCCGAGTGCTCAGGACAGGTGATCGCTGGTATGATCCTAACCTTAGTCCTTGTAATTCATGGTTCTCTGTTTAGCTATTGCTAGATGGTTAGTTGTTTGTGCTATGCTATTATAGAAATGGTTAGAGTAGCTTCATACCCAGCCTGGTCCTTGTTTGATTCTGGAGCGTCACATTGTTTTCAATCCAAGGAATTTGTGGCGAAGCATTCTATAGTTGTTGATTCTTTTGCTGCTAAGTGGAATGTGCATACGGGAAATGGTGTGATATGTAGTGTGTCAGGATTACGGAATTGTTCCGTGGAGATAGGATGTCGAGAATTATATGCAGATTTTCTCGTGATCGAACTACCAGATTATGAGGTAGTATTTGGAATGGATTGGTTGGGGATGTTTTATGCGACCATAGATTGTAAATTAAGGAGGGTAGTCTTTCGAATCCCTGGCCACCCAGAGTTTGACTTTTGTAGTGGTACTCAGGCTCTGGAACCCTTGAAATTTAAGGCGACGTCCTTGGAGATGATGATGGACGCAGAAATAGTTTTGCCTAAGGTAGTTCAGGAATTTCCAGATGTATTTCCCGATGATATTTTTGGACTACCTCCAGATAGGTCTTTAGAATTCACTATTGACCTATTGCCGGGCGCACAGCCAATAGCAAAAGCTCCTTATCGTATGTCTCCATCTGAATTAGTTGAGCTTCGCAATCAGTTGACTGATCTGTCTGATAGAGGACTGATACGTCCGAGTGTATCCCCGTGGGGAGCACCGGCGTTGTTAGTAAATAAAAAGGATGGAACTCGAAGGATGTGCATTGATTACAGGGATTTGAACAAAGTGACAGTGAAAGACAAGTACCCCCTTCCTCGGATTGATGACATCTTTGATCAGCTCGGTGGTTCACAGGTGTACTCGAAGCTGGATTTACGAAGTGGTTATCATCAAATGAAGGTGCGTGGATCGGATGTTCCGAAAACGGCGTTTAGAACTCGGTATGGGCATTATGAATTCCTGGTGATGCCATTCGGAGTAACTAATGCACCGACAACTTTTATGAGGTTGATGAATCAGGTCTTCTTTGATTATTTGGATAAGTTTGTGGTAGTCTTTATTGATGATATTTTAGTGTATTCGAAGACTGAGGATGAACATGCTGAGCATTTGAGGATGGTGTTGAATACTCTGAGAGATCATCGACTGTATGCTAAGTTCAGTAAATGCCAATTTTGGATGACAAAGGTCGCATTCCTGGGACACATTATTACAGGAGAAGGAGTGTCAGTCGACCCAGAGAAGGTCGCTGCAGTAAAGAAATGGCCCATCCCTCGGTCAGTCACTGAGATCAGGAGTTTCTTGGGGTTGGCCAGATACTATCGGAAGTTTATCAAGGACTTCTCCAAGATCGCTTCACCTCTGACTCATCTGACTAAGAAGGACGTACCTTATGTATGGTCAGAGGAGTGTCAGTGCGCATTTGAGGAACTGAAGCATCGATTGACCAATGCTCCAGTATTGACAATTCCTAACCGATCAGGCGGTTTCGAAGTTTTCTGTGATGATTCAGGAAAGGGGCTTGGCTGTGTCCTTCATCAGTATGGAAGAGTAGTAGCTTATGCTTCCAGATTGTTGAAGGTGCATGAGCAGAATTATCCTACTCATGACCTCGAGCTGGCTGCTGTTGTATATACCTTGAAGTTGTGGAGACATTTCTTACTGGGCGAACATGTAAAGATCTACTCTGACCATAAAAGTTTGAAATATGTCTTCACTCAGAAGGAGTTGAATATGAGGCAACGACGTTGGCTTGAATTAATGGCTGAGTATGACATTGATTTGCAGTACCATCCAGGGAAGGTGAATGTGGTGCCTGATGCTCTTAGTCGACTACCAGCTGTGATAAGATTGACTATGCAACCTCGGCTTCGAGGAGATATAAGACGGATGGATGTTGAAGTGATCCTTCCAGGCGATAGGGTGGATATGTTGGGTTTGCAGATTCAATCTGACCTAATGGATAAAATTAAGGCAGATCAGCTGAACGATGTGAAATTGACGCGGATTCGAGAACAAGTTGAGGCAGGGCTTCGGAAGGACTTTTGTATTCATGAGGACGGTTCCTTAAGGTTTGGGAACAGGGTGTGTGTGCCAGCGGGAACTATTCGAGAAGAGCTGCTGAAGGAGGCACACAATTCTCCTTATTCTATTCACCCTGGAGGGACCAAAATGTATAAGGATCTGCGACGACACTACTGGCGGCATGGGATGAAACGAAGTGTAGCGAAGAGTGTGGCTTCGTGTCTGGTTTGCCAGCAAGTGAAAGCAGAACACCAGAGACCGGCAGGCTTATTGCAACCCCTTCTGATACCGGAGTGGAAGTGGGAACATGTGACCATGGACTTTGTGACTAGTTTACCGCGTACTCCGAAGGGGAATGATGCCATATGGGTGATTATCGACCGATTGACTAAGTCAGCACACTTTATTCCATTTCGACTTGGCCAGTCTACAGAAGTCTTAGCTCGGAAATATATGGAAGAGATTGTAAGGTTGCATGGAGTACATGTGAGCATTGTGTCGGATCGTGATACTAGATTTACATCTCACTTTTGGAGAAGCTTGTAGGCCAGTTTGGGGACCCATTTGAAGTTCAGTACCGCATATCACCCACAGACAGATGGACAGTCGGAACGTACCATTCCAATATTGGAGGATATGCTTAGGGCTTGCATGTTGGACTTCAAGGGGTCCTGAGAAGACCATCTCCATCTAGTGGAATTTGCTTATAATAACAGTTATCAGACAAGTATTGGTATGGCTCCCTATGCGGCTCTGTATGGTAGGAATTATCGATCGCCTCTGAGCTGGGATGATGTGGGAGACGGTGATAATTTGGGCCCAGACCTAGTGACTGCTACGATTGATGTAGTGCGAACGGTCAGAGAGAATCTTCGTATAGCCCAATACCGTTATAAGCACTGGGCAGACACGAAGCGGCGTCCACTTGAATTTCAACCTGGTGATTATGTATTCTTGAAGATATCACCAGTCCGTGGGACGATCTGGTTTGGTAAGCATGGGAAGTTGAGCCCTAGATACGTAGGCCCGTTTGAGGTTGCAGCCCGGGTAGGCGAAGTGGCTTATCGGTTAGTGCTGCCGCCTCATCTTGAAGGCGTACATAATGTATTTCATGTATCGCAACTAAGAGGATATATTGGAGACCCTAGTCATGTTGTAGACTACTCAGAGATTGAATTACATCCAGACCTGACGTATGAACAGCAGCCAGTGGCAATTCTTGATCGGCGACAAAAGATGTTGAGGAAGAAGGCTATTAATTTGGTCAGGGTCATGTGGCAACAAGAATCTCCCAGAGAATCAACTTGGGAGCGAGAGGACGAAATGAGGGAGAAGTATCCGCATTTGTTTGTTTAAAGATCTTTTGTATGTTTGACAGGTAGATCAGACCCCCCTTGTTTTAAATTCCGAGGACAGAATTTTTGTTGAAGGATGGTAGGGTGTAATGCTCATAAGTGATAATACCAGTAAGTATGGGAAAGTCCACGCGTTAACCACTAATTGAGGGCTTTTGATTAGGGCTTAAAAGCTGTTAAGTATTCTATTTGTCTATTGTGGCACAATGGTTCTGATGGAATGTTAAACAATATGTTGAGTAAAATGTTGAACGTGGTTGTTCAACATTTTGTCTTTCGTCACCTGCTCTTATCATCAAAGATCTCTTATTATAGATAAGGTTCTTGCAGTTATATATTTGGTGTTATTGGATGTTCTCTCTTATCTATTGAACGGATGCAGATCTTCTCTCTTCGGTTCTCTCTTGTTATAAGGATCTTGCAGATCTCGTCGGTTATAGATGATGAAGCAGATAGTTGAGTTGTTGAGATTATACTGTTCGGCTTCATGACCTTCTTGGCTGTTGAAGTTTCTCTCGGAATGATTGAGAAAATCCTTAGTGATTTTAACTGTGCTCGTGCTGTTTTTTAACAGCCTAACTACCTTGAAGAGGGACTTTAAAAGTGGTAAGTCGACGTGTGGAAGTTACCGCTTTTATGATAGCGTTGATCGGCCTTGGGTAAAGGTGATCTGAAAAGCTCCGGGAGGAGGCTCACATCTACAACGTAAAGAATCAAGGGAGTTGATCTTGGTGAGTACTGCAAGGGGATCTTGCTCGCAAGGGGAGCTTGCGCGAATTACTCCAAGGAGTTGATTGCAATCAACTCGTGTAGTATGTATTGAGGGGGAGTGTATTTCCTCTAATATCATTCAGTTTTGATGTCTGTATTTTACATACTATATATTGGAGTAATTTGATTTTCTGGGCGGGGCCCCGCAGATGTAGGTGTGCGCACCGAACTGCGTTACCAACGACCATGTGTTGTGATGTATTGATTGTCATTATTTCTATGTGTTCACTATTTAGGATTGCGTACTAATTTCATTTGGTATCAGAGCAGGTCATCCGCATTCTTTGCTTGTCAAAGAGGGTGTGATTCTGCTGTCATAGTACGTCAATCATGAACACGAAGGAGGGAGCTTCCGTGACTCGGCCTCCACTTCTCACTGGCACCAATTACACGTATTGGAAGTCTCGGATGCGCGCTTTTATCAAATCTCTTGATGAGAAGGCATGGGTGGCCACTGTTGAAGGCTGGACTCCTCCTACCGTTGACGACAAGAAGGGAAATGAATCTCTCAAGTCAGCCCAAGATTGGAGTATCGAAGAAGAACGCGCGGCTCTGGGAAATTCTAAAGCCTTGAATGCAATTTTCACTGTTGTTGATGAAGAACAGTTCAAGTTGATCTCTACCTGCGAAGTTGCTAAAGAAGCATGGGATATCCTTCAAAATATACATGAAGGGACAAGCACTGTAAGAGCTTCTAAACTTCAAATTTTGGCTTCTCAGTTTGAAAACCTTAGGATGAATGATGACGAATCTGTGGCTGAATTCAATGGAAGACTTCGTGACATAGCTAATCAAGCTGTTCAATTAGGAAAGAAGTACTCCCAAAAGAAATTAGTTGAGAAACCCCTTAGATCTCTACCTGAAAAATTTTCGGCCAAACTACCTGCTATAGAAGAAGTTAGGAATACTTCTAATATGAGATTGGATGAATTGATGGGATCTCTTCAAACTTTTGAGATGAACTTGAAGCAAAATAAAAGGGAGAAAGGAGTGGCTCTAAAAGTGGAAACTGCTGATGCTTCGCATGAAGGAGATGGTACTGAGTTTGAAGATGACATAGCACTTCTAACCAAGAACTTTAGTAAAATGATGAGGAAAATAGGAAGTAGAGGTCAGAATTTCAGAAACATTAACAAAGAAGCTCGTACAAATCTCTCTCCTGCAGTTAGAGGTAACAATCGACCCATACAGAAGTTTGATACAAAGGGTAGAGGCAAAGGAATTCAATGCAGAGAATGTGAAGGTTTTGGACATATACAGGCAGAATGTGCTAACACCATAAAGAAACAAAAAGGAAAATCTCTAGCAAGCTCCTGGAGTGATGATGAGTCTGAAGAATGCACTGGTGACGAGGATATTGTCAGCAACTATGTTGCTTTTATGGCCATCATGAGTGATCAGTGTACTGATGACACAACTAGCAATATTGGACATAGTGTGGGCTCCGTTTGCACCATGTTGAAAGAAAAAGATAAGAATGTCAAGAAAAATGTTATAACATTTAGTGTAACATCTGACAGTGATTCTATATCTGATACGGGTGATGAAAAGGAAGTTGACGAAGTTGATATTCGGTCCGCATATCAAACCATGTTTGTTAATTGGTTAAAGATCTGTGAGATAAACAAACTCTTGAAGTGTGAGAACACTAGACTAAAAGGTGAAAGAGAAGAGGCTATAACTCAGCTAGGCAAGATCAAGCAAGACTTCAGAAATCTGGAAGGTCAACTCAGGAGAACACTTCTTAGAGCTGAAAAGGCAGAAAGTGTTCTTAACAAATGGAACTCTGGCAAAACCAAGCTTGATGATATTCTAAGCATGGGGAAAGTCTCCGGAGATCGTACGGGAGTAGGTTTCAATAGAGGAGGTTATCTTCAGATAAGCAAGGAAGTTCATTGTCAACCTGTCAGGAATCAGATGATTAACAGACAGTTCAAGCAAGGGAGTCAAAAAGGTGAACACAAAAGAGCACTACTTTCAGACCCTTGATTTGTAATTACTGTCAATGCAGAGGCCACACTGAGAGCAGTTGTTTCAGACGGATGAGACATCAACATGAAGGAAGAAACGATGGACATTCAGATAAAGGGATCATTAAGAGATGGATAAGAAAGACAAGAGTTCACAGCCTAGTTGCTTACACGTCTATGAGTGCATTTTCGGAAAACACATGGTATTTCGACAGCGGCTGTTCTCGGCATATGACAGGAAACCGGGGTCTCTTATCAGAATACACTACAGGAAATAAAGGTCACGTTACTTTTGGTGACGGCCAGAGAAGCAAAGTCATTGGGAAGGGAGAGCTGAAGATGACTGAGTCCGTTACTCTGAAGGATGTCATGCATGTCCAAGACTTAAAGGCTAACTTGATTAGTATAAGCCAATTGTGTGATCAAGGACTGTTTGTTTAGTTTACTAAGGATAAGTGTGTTGTGCTAAATAAAGCTGGGATCAACATTCTTACTGGAAAACGATCGGCTGACAACTGTTATCTTCTGCAGGAAGCAAATAGATGTTTCACAGCCAGTGTTGAAGTTGCTGAACAATGGCACCAAAAACTTGGTCATGTGAACTACAAAACTTTGATTGAAATTACCAAAGTTGGAGCCGTTCGTGGAATACTTGTTCTTTCCAAGAAAATTGAAGGGGTCTGTGGTTCTTGTCAGCTAGGAAAACAGAAGAGAACCAATCATAAACAACTTCAGATCATCACCACCTCGAAGAATATGGAGTTACTGCACATGGATCTGATAGGACCCACAACGGAAGTCAGCATGGGAGGTAAGAAATACATTTTTGTTTGTGTTGATGACTTTTCTCGTTTCACTTGGGTAGATTTTCTCAAAGAAAAGTCAGACGCATTCAATGCCTTCAAGAAGCTTTGCATTCGCCTTCAGACAGAGAGGGGAGCTACTATTGGAAAGATTATACGTATTCGCAGTGATCATGGTAAGGAGTTCAAAAACCACTTGTTTGCTGACTTCTGTGAGGCAGAGGGAATACGACATGAGTTTTCTGCACCTAAGGCTCCTCAACAGAATGGTATTGTTGAGAGGAAGAATCGGACTCTACGGGAGATGGCTCGCGTGATGTTAAACGCCAGAAGAATCAGTACAAAATGGTGGGCCGAAGCAATCAATACTGCCTGCTACACCATAAATAGAGTATATCTGAGACCAAGAACGGAGAAAACTCCCTACGAGATCTGGAGAGGTAGGAAACCAAATGTCTCTTATTTTCATGTCTTTGGTAGCAAATGTTACATCTTGCAGGATCGGACTTCTAAAGGAAAATTTGATGCTAAGAGTGATGAAGGGACATTTCTCGGATATTCTACTACGAGTCGTGCTTTCTTGGTTCTTAACCACCGTACTGATGTCTTGATGGAGTCCATCAATGTTGTCGTTGATGACTTCGAGCAAGGTGATGTAGGGGCTGGGCCGCAAGAAGAGATTAATGAGGAAGATGAAAATGTTGAACAAAATGTTGAACAAAATGTTACAACATTTGATTCAACATCTGATAACACTGGTTAGAATGGTGTCTCTCATGGAACGACTTCTGTTGGAGAATCGCTATCTGATGAGAATGAAGCTCATCCCTCACGTGGAATAACTAAAGTCATTCGAAATCATCCTCCAGAGCTTGTCATTGGAAATGTTGAAGATGGCCTTCGCACCAGAGGCACCAGTCAGGTAAATTATCGTGATCTTGCTGGTTATACTTGTTTTTTGTCTAGTCTTGAACCCAAGAATGTTAAAGAGGCATTGCTTGATGAGTTCTGGGTGATGGCTATGCAAGAGGAGCTGAATCAATTTCAGCGTAATGACGTGTGGAGTCTTATTGAGAGACCTAAAGGGGTGAACGTCATAGGCACCAAGTGGATTTTCAAGAATAAAACAGATGAAAGAGGAAATGTCACACGTAACAAAGCTCGACTGGTTGCTCAGGGATACACACAAATCGAAGGAGTTGATTTTGATGAAACCTTTGCTCCGGTGGCTCGCTTGGAATCTATTAGGCTTCTTCTCGCTGTCGCATGCAGTTTTAACTTCAAGCTTCATCAAATGGACGTGAAAAGCGCCTTTCTAAATGGGATTTTAAATGAGGAGGTTTATGTCGAGCAGCCTAAGGGATTTGAAGATCATTTCTTACCTGTTCATGTTTATCGGCTGAAGAAAGCACTTTATGGTCTCAAGCAAGCTCCTAGAGCTTGGTATGAGCGTCTGACTAGATATCTTCTTAAAAGGGGTATGAACGAGGTGGAGCTGACAAGACGCTGTTTGTTCAGAGAACCAGATCAGCTATCATTATTGCTCAGATTTATGTTGATGCATAGTGTTTGGTTCTACGTCTTCTCAGCTAGTAAGTGAGTTTATAGATCTGATGCAAAAAGAATTTGAAATGAGTATGGTCGGTGAGTTACATATGTTTCTTGGTCTCCAAGTTAAACAAACTAGTGATGGGCTGTTCATATCTCAGAGTAAATATGCAAAGAATCTAGTCAAAAGATTCGGTCTTGAGAAAGCACGTCAAGTTCGCACTCCTATGGGTTCTACAGAGAAGCTCTCTAAAGATGATGGTGGAAAACAAGTAGAGGTTACCTTGTACAGGAGCATGATAGGTAGCTTGTTGTACTTGACAGCAAGTAGACCTGATATCTATTTCAGTGTTGGAGTGTGTGCTCGTTATCAGGCATGTCCTAAGGAATCACACATCACGGCTGTTAAACGTATAATCAGATACATAAGTGGAACAGCTGACTATGGCATCGGGTACTCCAAAGATACCAACACTCTCTTATCAGGATATAGTGATGCAGACTGGGCAGGTAATGATGATGACAGGAAGAGTACCATCGGAGGATATTTTTATGTCGGAAATAACTTAGTCTCTTGGTACAGTAAAAAGCAAAATTCGATGTCGTTGTCAACAGCTGAGGCAGAATACATTGCGGCAGGGAGTTGTTGTACTCAACTCCTGTGGATGAAACAAATGTTGACAGACTATGGTGTTGATCAAGATATTTTGACTGTTCTATGTGACAACCAAAGTGCGATAAACATTTCAAAGAATCCTGTTCAATATTCAAGGACTAAACATATCGACATTCGGCATCATTTCATCCGTGAGCTGGTTAAAAAGAAGATTCTCATTTTGGAGTATATAGATACTACCAGTCAGTTGGCTTACATTTTTACTAAACCTTTGGATTCTAACAGATTTGAGGAGTTACGACAAGCTCTTGGGCTGTGTTGTATCTGAATGTTGGACTTATTGTTGCACATAATGTTAAACATAATGTTGAACATTATGTTGCAACTCTTAAAAGTGCCCTGGGTACTTTTGTCATTTCTGTCTTTTCGTTATTACCTCGGCATTTATTTCCCTTTCTTGGTTTTCGGAGTTCTCTTCACCTCCTTAGATTTCTTCAAAAAGAATTTTTTTAAGAAGGGAGGGTCTGTGCATACCTAGGGTTCTTGGTTCTTGATTCTTTGTCCAAGAAATCCTTGCCGTTTCTGCAATGGGTCGGTCTCAAAATGAAAGATCCTCCACAAATCCTCGTCAGTCTGCTCGCCAAGCTGCATCATCTCGCCAGATTCCTACTTCTTCTGCTTTCTCTCCTTTCAAACGGAAAGGTGGTGTTCCACGATCTTCTAGGGCCTCGTCTGCTGGAATCTTGTCCTCTGCATCATCTACATTGTCATCTGACCACATGCATTCAAGAGCTGCTTTGAATTTGGCTATAGTACCTTTTTCCCCAATTTCTGTAGATTCTTGCTCTCTTTTTTCCTCTCAAATGCCGTTCTCTGAAGAAGATGAATCATTTCCTCCTCCTGTCACTGTGGAAGATTGGTATTGGTGTCTTCGTCGAACTGATCGCAAGTTGGACATTTCTTGGATGGATTTATCCAATACACGTTTTGGTACTGTATGTCTTAAAGATGTGGAAGGGAAGTTGCTGAGTGTGAGGGTGCCTTTTGACGATTTAATTGTTCTAAAATCTTGGAATCCCCTTGAGTCGTCTGTCAAAATCTCTGAGATTGTAGTGTTGGATGACTCTGACTCAGAGTCTTCATCGGCTGCTGATACTGTTTATAATCAAGATTGTCCTAGTAACATGGTTTTTTCTGCTAATGCTGATGATGGAGTTTCAGATTTTCATGAAGATCCTCGTAAAGTACTTCACTCAATGGATGAGAGTGTTAATATTTTGGTCTCTGAGAATGAGAAGGTTGAGGTCGTCAGAGAACTTTCCACTACTGCATCTGCAGCTGATGTTGAGCTTGTTCCAGTTCTGAATCCTTCCACACCAGCTGAAGAGAGTGTTGCTCCTCCTGAACAGGTCACATCTTTGGGTGACAATGTCACACATTTGCCAAATGTCGAATCTTATGTCAGATCTGAAGTATGTACTCACGAAGAAGCTCCAACGGTGTCTGATGATCCCAGTGTGGATCCGTTTGTTACCTTCCGTCGCAAAACTAGGTCTGGATCTCTCAAGCGCAAAGTTTCTTCCACATCCTGCAGGGTTTCTCCATCTAAGTCTCCTAAGTTATCTGTTGGCTCTGATTTCTGCTCTCCCAATGCAGTATTTGCCTCTGAGGCTATTTCTATCCAATTTTTTGATAAGCCTTGCCATGATAGATGGGCAGTCTACTCTGATAGATCGATTTTTGGAGAAAAGTCGCTTGCTGTCTCTTCTTTTAAAAATACACACTTTCTGGTATTTCTCAAGGACATTGACTTGTTCCAGGCTGCCAGTTGTTTTAAGACCTACTATCCTGTTATGGTTCGAGAGTTTTATTGCAACCTTTCCAAATCCACTGCCGATTCTTCTTCTAGATGGGGCTTTAAGACTTTTGCCCGTGGGAAGGTTATTCCATTCTCCCCTGATATCATCAACAAACTGCTCAAATGGCCGTGTGGTCAAAGTCTTCCTTCTTATGGTGCCTCTGTTGGCAACGACTATGACTTGTTCATCATGTCTGTCACGGGTGGGCAGTTTTCATGTTGGCCTAAGTCTGTTTCTTTTCCTTCGTCTGCACTGACTGCTAAGTTCTATATGCTTTATCACATTGCTACTCGTAACTGGTTGCCAACATCCAACATGTCTATCGTTACGAAGGCTATGTGCAAACTGTTGTTTGCTGCAGGGACTAAGAAGTCCTTCAACTTGGGTCGCCTCATCTTTGATTCGATTTTGTCTCTCTCAGACTCCTCAGCACCTCATACTGTTCTACCGCATGCGTCTCTTATTTCCATGATTCTCTTCTCACAAGGGATTGTTCCAGCATCTACTGAGCTTCCTGTATCCTGTGACTTGATCAGCTTCACAACCAAGTCTATTGCCAGCAAAATTGATGACCTGACTGTCCTTCCTTCAGTCTCGTCTATGCCGTCCTCATCTTCTCCATCTGTATCAAAAACTGCTAAGAAAAGAACTTCTCCTCCACAAGCTTCTGTTCAAGACCTCCAGGATGACATGTTGGTGTTTCAGAGGGCTGTCAACGCTGTTGATGATCAGCTTGCTATGCTTGAGAGTCAGAGGTTCTTCTTCAAGCTCAAAGGATTTTTCTTCAAGACAGGATTGCAGAGCTCCAATCCAAGGTGTCTTCTCCTTCTTCTGATAAGGTTTGATCTTTGGCTTTTTCTGTCACAAAGGGGGAGTAAGTTTGTATCTGCTGCTGATATGCTCTTCTGTATATGTTGGTTTAATCTGAACAAGTGGCTGATCTAAATGTCTTGGGGCTGTTGTTTTTCTTTAGTCTTCCTGTTGTCGCTCAGTGGTATTCTCACTTTTGGTTTGTTGTTGACTTCTGACTGGTACGTCTTCTTTACAAGAGCATCTCTACAGCCTGTTCTTTTTCTTTGATGATAACGGATCACTTCATGTTTGATTGTGCCACTAAAAGCCAAAGGGGGAGATTGTTAAGTATTCTATTTGTCTATTGTGGCACAATGGTTCTGATGGAATGTTAAACAATATGTTGAGTAAAATGTTGAACGTGGTTGTTCAACATTTTGTCTTTCGTCACCTGCTCTTATCATCAAAGATCTCTTATTATAGATAAGGTTCTTGCAGTTATATATTTGGTGTTATTGGATGTTCTCTCTTATCTATTGAACGGATGCAGATCTTCTCTCTTCGGTTCTCTCTTGTTATAAGGATCTTGCAGATCTCGTCGGTTATAGATGATGAAGCAGATAGTTGAGTTGTTGAGATTATACTGTTCGGCTTCATGACCTTCTTGGCTGTTGAAGTTTCTCTCGGAATGATTGAGAAAATCCTTAGTGATTTTAACTGTGCTCGTGCTGTTTTTTAACAGCCTAACTACCTTGAAGAGGGACTTTAAAAGTGGTAAGTCGACGTGTGGAAGTTACCGCTTTTGTGATAGCGTTGATCGGCCTTGGGTAAAGGTGATCTGAAAAGCTCCGGGAGGAGGCTCACATCTACAACGTAGAGGATCAAGGGAGTTGATCTTGGTGAGTACTGCAAGGGGAGCTTGCTCGCAAGGGGAGCTTGCACGAATTACTCCAAGGAGTTGATTGCGATCAACTCGTGTAGTATGTATTGAGGGGGAGTGTATTTCCTTTAATATCATTCAGTTTTGATGTTTGTATTTTACATACTATATAGTGGAGTAATTTGATTTTCTGGGCGGGGCCCCCCAGATGTAGGTGTGCGCACCGAACTGCGTTACCAACGACCATGTGTTGTGATGTGTTGATTGTCATTATTTCTATGTGTTCACTATTTAGGATTGCGTACTAATTTCAAAAGCAATGACAAATTTGGTGTAGCCATGAGTTTTACTTTACGACGCACAACCATAAATGCCAACAATTCTTGTTTATGTTTATGAAAAAAAAGAAAACAAAAAACAACAACAAAAAAAGAGAAAACCCACGCACAGGGAGGCATGGCCGAAGTTGGGACCCAAACAAAAAAAGAGATATACAAAACCAATACAAGAGCATGGCAAAATTGTGAATTCATTAAACCCCTTTCTTTTCTTTTCTACAAAGTTCCTCCCCCTTCCATTTTAGGTTCTATTTCTCCCTTAAATCAATTCTTTGGCAGCCCAATACTCCAAGGCCGAAACCTGCAAGAGAAATACAAAAAAAGGGGAAAACAAAAGCAAAACCAAGAAGAAAAGAAAGAACCAAACAAAGAAAAAGAAAGGGAAAAAGAGAGAAAGACAAAGAGAAGGAGAAAGGAAGTTGGAGGAAGAAGAGGAGAGCTTGCTACTACAACCAAATATTAGCATTAGAAGGTAGGAATCTCTCCATGCTTTCATTAAGAGGCTTTGTGTATGAGTTTATGGTTTGATCTTTCATTTTAGGTAAAATTTGCTTTTTGATCAAATTGAATCGTGGACAAGATTATTTTGGTTAGACTTCATGGCTCGGATGTTGAATTTCATTCCTCCTATGAATTTATGAGAAAAATTGTGTTTTTGTGGCTATAGCATATGTGTTCTTTATAATTCTTTACGTTGTAATTGAGGAAACTTGACAAATACGTGAGAAACTCAGCCGAAATTTTTGGTGAGCGCTCCGTAAGCATCCGCATGACATCCTACCTATGTTGGATTACTACACAACAAGCCCCTTGATAATTTCCTTAAAAAGTCCATGTTTACATGAAAACTCTTGAAATATTAGCATGAAAGCAAAAGTTGAACGAGGGTTTTTGATGACTTCCAAGTTAGAAGTTCGGAATGATCTGCGATAGTGTAGGATCCCCTACTTGGGATTGTAGTAGTAGTAGTAGCTCCATTTCGTAAGAAAAATGTAATTCTTAGTTAAGATTCAATGATAATTTGGCACCTTTCTTCAACTAGGTGTTATATTGTGCTAAAAATGGAAATCTTTTAGGGTGCTCCTAACTAAAGTCATCATTTTAAGCTTACCCCATAGTTCATTTTTATGAGGATTAAATCTTTCATGAAGAACCATAAGTATTTTCCCTCAAGTTTACATGTGGTTATAACTTGCATGTCCCACTCAAACTCTTTAAATGAAAACATTAAAATCTGCATATCATTCATGCTCTACGAAATTATTGCTTATGGAAATTGCTTTGGATATGTTGTGGGGAGAAGATGCACAAAAAGACAAGGAGTCTTGAGCATGGATGCATACTTCAAGTGTGTGAGTGAAAGAAATGAAATTGCCGGGGGGGAATGAAAGTCTATGTCAATGTACCCCGTCGCAAGCGTAGTAACATTGGATTATTCGACGAATGTTCCATTTGCACATGATAATACTAGTAAATATTGTAGTTGCATACTTATTCGTTTAGTAGTAATGCATGTATTTGATGTGTGTATTTAAACAGCTCTTATGTTGGTTGCAACCCTACTGTTGATCATGCAACTTCCATGTATATTCTCTTTGTTGCTTCTTGATGTCACCTTGTTGTAGTTTTAATACAAGTCACTAAATGTTGATTTGATACAGTGCTAAATGTTAACTGATTAAAATGGAAGCCCGGGGTGTCTCGTCCACTCTAAGGTGGGTGAGCATCTCAGGGAATGGGGTGGGGGAATCCAAGCATTAGGAGGACATAGGGTGGACTGGACTCTCGAGGTTGTTCCTTTGGCCCTCCTATCGTGGGGAGTGGTCGTACCCTTTGGGTGAGTGGTTTCTTTGGCCTTCGAGGTCGTGGCCCTTTGGGGTTGTGGAGAGTGGTTGAGTTACGTAGGCTCCTGACGAGCTAGCACGCCAGAGAGTCGGAGATTCTTTCCACCCGACTTATGGGTGAGGTCCAGTTCCCTTGTGTTCTGCCTAATGCTTAGGTTCCAAACAACAAACATTAATTTAATAAACTAATATTAGGGACCTTGGTGCAATGTTGTGGATCTGGCATGTATGGTTGAGTTTTCTACTTGACACGCTGTGACGTGCCCCTTTTCCCCACTCCCCAAGTACAGGTTCTGGGACGACAGCACCCCTACCGGACTACCGTCGCCCTGAGGGCGACTCTTCCAGGCCAGGAGCTCAGAGCAGTTAGATGGGTCACGGGTGTAGTGGGTTGGGGGAAATTCTTGTGGGCAGTTACTTTTGTTTTCCCTTCCAGCTTTTGTACCCCGTGACTCTGGTAGTGGTATATGTACAGTGTATAGTGTTGTGTGTTGATAGTAGGTGATCTGTGTTGCACACTCGTACGCTCCCGCTTGTTGTATGCCGCCGCCTCGCTGTACCTTTTTGTGTTGTGCTGGAGCTTTACAGTTCGTGCTTACTTTTGCACCTGCTTTAATTGCCTGTGTTGTTCTAGCAGTTGTAGTGGCCTGCTAAATTTTTCAATGTAGCGCCATTACGCTTGGTTCTCCCGTACCGCGACCGTCATCCTTGCCTCTTTTGGGCACCGGGGCGTGACAGGTTTTGGAACGATACATTTTATTCATAAAAGGAAATAAGTATCAGCTCCTTCTTCTTCATGTCTCTTGAAGTCCTCGCACGGCCTCAGCAGCAACGATTGCTCAGATGTCTACCGTCCTCGGAACTTCTTCCATCCTCTACTTCATATCAACCACCTGTATACATTACACAGATGTCTTAGTATCTCATACTATGTGATAAAGCATTTATGGAATTAATTATACTTCATTAAATTGAATTTGTTCTACCTGAGGTAAAGGCATCAATATACCCCTTCTTCTTTTCTGCAAGGTAAAACTTGCAGTTCCTCTTCCAATGGACCATCTTATGGCAGTGAAAGCATTCGGATTTCAACGGGGCCCCTTCTGTCTTCTTTTTCCCCTTCTTCACCTTGGCTGGTTGTGAGACATGCCTCTTCTTACCCTTGCCTTTCGGCTGGTCTGAAGAAGCAGAGCCAACAACCAACACAGTCGGTTTCTTCTCGATTTCCTCAAACTGCCTAAGCATGTTGAGGAGACCAGGAAGATCCGTTTTAATACTGTTCATAATGAAACCAGTAAGGAAAGGCTTGAAGGCTGGGGTCAAAGACTCAAGGATAATGTCCACGGACATCTCATTGTCCAGGACAAAACCCAACTGGGCAGCGTCTTCCACGTGCCCGATCATCTTAATGACATGATCTTGTACGGGCCCTGTCTCCATCTTAGTACCCCAGCGGTTGCTCGTGGCTTCAAATTGGGCAGCTCGAGACCTCTTGTCATACAACTCTGCATTCAGAAGCATGCTCTGAACATCCATATGTTCATGCTTCCGTTGCAAATCGTTGTTCATTGAAGCCAGAGTAAGGCACCTGGCCTTCTCGGCATCCCTCTGGTACTCTTTGTAGCCTTTCTTCTCCTCAGGCGTTGCATCTTCATCCGGCTTTTCTAGAGGGTCATCGAACAGCACGTATTCAATCCCGGCTAGAGAAAGGACTAACTTAATGTTTCTAAGCCAATCCTTATAGTTTGTTACATCAAGCACATTCTTCTCTATCATATACTTTAGACCGAAATCCATTCTGCAATTTAGTAGATACTTAGTCAGTATGTGTTCGTTGTATAGTTTCAATGGTTTTAAATAAAACTATATTCTCCCACTAAATATATTAAAGCCATAATAATAAACAAATTATTATTCAATAACATTTGTGGAAGAGGGATCCGACTACCCTGAGTCTGACAACCTTGAGTGTGTCTCAACAAGTTGTCTGACTCTGCAGTCGGTAGACGATCTCATCGTCAATCATATAAAATATGATTCCCTATCGATTTTTACCCCTAATCACTTGTGATCATGAGTGTGCTCATCCAAATCACAATGGCTAGCTAGTCGGACCCTTGTTTTTGCGTCTAGCCTGACTTCCCCCGGTGTGCGGTGTATGCACGACACGTCGGTTTGGGCCAGGTCTTACACTACATCTTTTGTTAGACTTACGCCGGTGCTCGGTGTATACACGAGACGACGGTTTTATTGTGTATTGATTCCCCGGATTTGGTTTTGGATGATGAGCAAACATAAATAATGTATACTAACTTATTTGTGAGCGCAGTTATGGAGATCGTCGCAAAAAGAATACGAACATCAAAAGCGACGTCTCAAGACTTCTCAATACGCGTGATCGTGTGCCTGAAGCTTCGTTGAAGCTCAAGGAGTTTTATTGAAGTCGAGAATGAAGATTGAAGCTTTGAAGACGGCTCGTAAGGTTTATTTTATAGTCTTCTAGCTTCATAGATTAGAATGTTAAGCCTTGAGTAGGACTTACTTTATAATCTTCATTTCGCTCATATCTTAGCGCTAGGATAATCATAGAAGTCATTAGAAACTTTCCCGAAGCCTATCGTTTCTTCCCTCGGCTTCGAGTGCATGTTAGTTGGTTCATGAAGAGTCACCAACCGACTAGATGACGATCTAGTCGGTCGGCAACTCTACTTGAACCGACTAGTTTGCCTCTCTTTATTCAGCTCTTTCTATGACTACAGTTAGTCGGTCAAAGAAGAGTCACTGACCGACTAGATGACGATCTAGTCGGTCAGTAATCCTTCGTAGACCGACTAGTTGTGTACAGTCATTTTCAGCCTGAGCTACTGTTTCGAGTTAGTCGGTCAAAGATCATTTACCGACCGACTAGTTGAGAAACTAGTCGGTCAGCATTTGTTCTTAAACCGACTAAGTCATCTTGAAGTCAGCCTATTCTATTTCGACATTAGTCGGTCAAAGATCACTCACCGACCGACTAGTTGTGAAACTAGTCGGTCGGCAAGTCTTCTTAGACCGACTAGTTGTCTTTGCTTGGAACTTCGACTTTTGGCTGTTCTTCCATTAGTCGGTCTACGCTGATTGACCGACCGACTAGTTGATGAACTAGTCGGTTGGTGGTTGTTCTTTGACCGACTAGTTGGGTTCAGAAAAGAGCCGTTGGGAACTTTTCCAACACGATTTTCCTTGCCTCTATAAATACTTTCTTGATACGTTTGAGGCAAGGTCGAAGGTCCATTTTACAAGCAATTTCAGACCTAAGAGAAGAGCTCTCCCAAGCTAATTCAAAGCTCTCTCTCCATCACAAGAATCTCTCCCTTCACTCTTTGAGCCATCTTCCTCAAGAGAGATTCTCTCCATTGTGAGCATCTCAAGCCAAGAGCTTGATTCTAGTCACCATACTCCACCCTAGACTTCCATTGCTGGTCATCTTCTTGAAGCTAGGGTTTGGTGGCATCATCTTCCTCAAAATCCATCATTACCCTAATTTGGTAAGATTTACTCAAGGCATAGGATTTTGTAGGTAAGTATTTATTTCATTTCAATCGTATTTGAATTGTGTCTCTCGGTTGTGAGAGAGTTTGTGATCCCGGTTTGTGGGAGTCACATGTCATTTGTATGATTTGACTTGTGAAGGTTTTTCACAAGTATTTCATAGTGGAAATCTTGAGTTAGGGTTGCTAACTCAAGTATCCGGAGGGGATCCGGGTGGTTGGGACGTAGGATCACCGGGAACAAGTCGGGGAGACTTGGGTGGATCCAAACCCAGTAATATTGTTTGTTTACGTATCTTTTAATTCTTGTTGATAGTTGTTTAATTCCGCATTGTCGTTTGTTTCTTGCACAATAATTAGGAATAACTATCTTGATTATTTTAAGTACTATTCACCCCCCCTCTAGTACGTGTGTAGTAGCTTCCTAGGGCATTACAGGTTTGGGTCAAGTCAAGATGTTATCAAAAAATCGGTTTCTATAAGATTGTCATGTCACAGCTTGAGTGTAGCTCAACAACCGTAATACGGATCTTACAATTGCCAACTCCTAAAACAAGGAGGGCTACAATTTATCTTGAATAAGATTATTATCGTATTTGACTTAGGTATAGTCGATGGACTTACACAGTCATGATTCGACTCCTTGCGGTCCAGCGGACGCGGCCAGGGAATTGACTAAGCCAGGACCACTTAACCCCTAGACTAACTAGGGTGGTCCAGCAAGCTTAGTCAAGCACATTGACTGACATCATGATCCATTGAAGGAGGTTCATCAATTCTATGTTCGTCTGTCAACTAAATAGCTTTTAATTAATACTAGTTAATCCTTATCAACTAGTTGATCCTTAAAATTCGAAATTTTATGGATTTGTTTGATGACTTTTATTAGATCCTTATCAACTATAAGGTTCGTTTTGTCCATCCTGATA
This sequence comes from Scilla litardierei, assembly GCA_030789695.1. Taxonomy (NCBI): domain Eukaryota; kingdom Viridiplantae; phylum Streptophyta; class Magnoliopsida; order Asparagales; family Asparagaceae; genus Scilla; species Scilla litardierei. The sequence continues at coordinate 66,515,678 of CM061142.1, read as the reverse complement.
CCCCAATCTTATTAGGATTTAAATAAAATAATTACAACATTTTACAAAATTGGTCATTTAATGATAATCATTATTTAAAAATGTTATGATAATGATTGTCAATCAAAAGGACTACCACAATCTTGAATTAGGTTTTGATGTTGTATTTGTTCTTTTAAAACGTAGCATGTCACTAGTCATTAAAAATTTATCTTATAAACTTTTAATCAATTAATGGCTAACCTAAAGGGTTCATGAATAATTTATTCATTATGTCCATTAAACATAAACTAACTAATTTAATCACAAAAATTAAAGGTTCAATAAAGTGACATATAAAGAGAACATGCAAGTTAAAATTATCTACAACATAAATAAATAACTTGCAAATCTAACATTTAATATTTAAATTTAAAGACCTATAATTTTAAAGCTTGAAGCACTTTATCACATAAAATTAGGTTTCATAAAATTATCAAATAATTTTAAATTCAAACCTAAGCTTTAAAATTAACGAAACATTTTTAAGTTTAAATTATCCCAAAAAATAATCTTCAAACCATTATGTAACTAAAATAAATGAATTTATAATTCCATCTCATGAAAATAAAATTTTTCTTTATGTTACATATACTGCAAAATAATTTTAAAACATTTTTAAATCATTGAAATCAATTTTTAAAACTTTCAGATAAAGTTAAAAAAAATCTTTCAATCTTTTATGTAACTAAAAGAAATAAATTTTCAATATTATCTCATGAAATAAAATTTTTCCTTAATGTTACATAACCTTTAAAACCTTTTAAATGCTTACTAAAATTATTTTATCTCATAAAATAAAATTTTAAAAGCATTTTAAACATAGAAGACTTATTAAATTTATCACATAAAATTTAAAACTCCTCCAAAACATTTTCATGTTATTAAAACAATTTTTAAAACAAAAAAAATTGTTAAACCAATTTTATCATAAAGTTGAAGTGTATGTTCAAAACAAGCAATTTATGAATTTAAAAAACGTCGCAAGTCAAGATCTACAAGCATAACCAATGCTCTGATACCACTGAAGGGGTTTTGGCGGACCCTCAGAGCTCAGATCTGTGCCCGTCCTAAGTCGGACGGACCACAGAGGCATAAAGCGCAGCGGAAAAATAAGAAAGCTAGCTAAACAATTTAGCTAGGCCCTGATAGAGCCAGAACCTAGACCGATCTATGCCAACTTGGGGTGGATCTGACCACCCCAAAAGGGATCTATCCTACTACGACGAAATTAAATTACACTAAAAATTACTTAGAGAACATACCCGGAATCTCAACCCTGGGGCAGGCAAGATGTACCGCACCGGCTTCTAACGCTCCTCGTAGCCGAACCGCCTTGACTCGATCCACCCGAGCCGCCTTGCACCTTCGAACCGATCCGCCCGAGCCGACACCTGTATCCGAGCCGATCACTTGCAGTAGAAGGTTTCACTTTAGCAGACCCGCGTCTTAGACGTCTGGATCCGAATCCAAACCCCCTACGAGTCTTGCTAGGACTAGTCGGGAGAATAGGAAGAAGAGAGAAAGAATAGTTTAAGTCGTAGATCGAGCTTACTCAAAAATCCGGAGCTACTCGATCGATGACTTGGTGCATTTTTCAACGAAGAGAGTGCACCCCTATTTATATAGGGAGTCGGCACCTCTCTTTTCGTTGCGAGCAATGTGGGACAAAAACAAATAGAAGAGAAATTAATTTGGCTAATTGAAGTTAGTAAGCCTTTCACAAAGGCTAACTTCAACGAATTAATTCTCTTCATCCATTAAAATTTAGACACCAAACAAGCTATCATTTCAAAGGGCTTCGAATAGTGAACGCGTAGGAACAAACGACGACGAATTTCGACTTCATTTGACCCCTCAAACAATTGCCCAAAAATGGGCAAAAAAATCAATTTTCATAGCCGTCAAAGGAGTTTCAAAAAACCCTATTAACTTAAGTTGCGGGCGCGTCCGCTAGGCTTAGCGGGCGCACCCGCCCAAGGCAATGGGCGGGCGGGCGGCCCGCTGGATAGCGGGCACGCCCGCTGCTTCCAGTGGACGCGCGCTCGCTGCGCAGCGGGCGCGCACTCGCTGTTTCTAGCGGGCTACGCCCGCTGAAACAGCGGGCCGCTCCCCTTTTCTTCTTGCGGATGGACCCATTTGCCCAAGTGGGTTTAATCCACTTTGCCTCGGACTATTTTTACGTTTCTGGGCTCGTTTGAGCTCCGATTTGTTTGAACATATGTTTAGATCGGGACGATCCCGTCAACCAGGTAACCCTTTCCAATGCTTTTGTTCCTACAAATATTGTCGTAACCAATTTACGACACGTTTAATATTTGTTTGCATCAAATGCAACATTGTCCCTATTGCATCTACACTTAGTCTCACAACTAGCTTGTGAACTTTAACTATTCCATTACATCGAATGATTTTCTCTTTATTAATCTTCCTATTACTAAGACACGAACGCTACTCGGTGTGAGACCCTATAGCTTGACCTTACTACAGGTTGGGACTCGAAACCCCTAGACAACGGTCACCACGAGCAGCAGTTGTCGTCCCTGTTTCAGAATCATCATAACGTGATCGACCCATTTACAAAAGTATCATTGGGTTTACTTTGGCTTTATCAGTGATGAATATCGTTAGCTATAGTCTCTTCGTCAAGACTGTGTCTCTGTTGGCCTTGGATACGGTTTACTGTTAACCCTATTATACAACATTGGTCAGTATACGACGGTCTTTGTTGTATTCACGTTGTATATCTTACGACATACCCCGGCCGAGGATTAACACAAAGACCGTACTGAGCCTGTGACACTAACTTCCCTTTAACGGAAGAGACGAATCCCATCTTAGTCATCTACTCGCCTCGAGAGTTATAGGTGTAACCCAACCTAAGATTTTTCAGCAGGCCTAGCCTCGAAGCTAGATCATATGTCTAAGCGACACTGTTTACTCACAGGTTCGTAGGTATGACTTCAGGTCTGAAGGACCAGCTTACCTATCATCATCCTAGAGTTATTATAGATAGTTTAGTTAAAGTTAACCATATAATAACTCTAAGTTGGTCATTCAGTGAACTCATTCTCCAATGAGCACCTGTGTCTCGTCTCCGACTTCACCAAGTCGATTGACTATGAGATCATCATTACCCTAAGGTAAGACAAAGACACCGTGGTCTGTCCGATGTGCCGATATCCAGTTCTCGAGACATATATGACCACGAACCGTTTAAGACTTAAGTTTCTCTTCGGTTGCTTACTACTCATAATCGAGATCTTATCTGGATACGTAAGGACCTAACTATAAGTCTATGGACATTATCTAAGTATATTATTCATTCGAATTTATACTTAGGATAATGAATACCATATAATATATTAACAAGACGTACACTTAGGATAAATCGCCTTATGGGCATATATCCTCATACAAGGTACTCGTGGGTAGTGTACTTGTCGTTAATTGTATCCATTTTACATACGGAGTAATTTTCATGTATTTTTTTATATTCATTTCTTTTCGTATTCACGGCAATACACATCATATCCATTAAATTATTCAGTTTTTATTCATCCTACATTCACTTTCCAATATTCATAAAAAGAATCTCCAAAAGTACAAGTTTAATATTCGTGGAACTGAGTATATATGTGTAGAAATCAAATTAATCTTTTCATGAAGCATGTCATGGCTATTAAATAGATTCTAACATACGCATGTAGCTATAACAATAATACAATGATTTCTTCAAAGGATTTGAATGAACATTCAAAAAATACCACTTATAATGAATCATAAAGAGGTATTCATTAAGCACCAATTTTTTTTTGTCTTTTTCTTTTATAATGAACTAAAAACTAACTAAAAGGCAAACAATTAAGCACACAAACAAGAAATAAATCAAGCACACACAATCTATGAAGGCATGCAATGAATACAAAGAGGGAAAAGACATATACCTTCGCGTCGCTATTTGACTAAGGAGCTAAGATAATGAGACTTTAAAATCAATACTCCTTGCCAAATCTCTACCTCACCTACATGAAAGGTGTTAAGTGTGACCTTGAAATCCAACAAGGTCCACTAGTGTTAGCCAGTAAAGTTTTAGGAATCTACACTTGTTTGAACTTTATGTTTGTATTCCTAAACTTATAATAATAGGATGTGTGACCAACACTGTCACAAGTAAAGCACTTTACATGCATATTTTTCACAATAGAAGGCACATTGTGGAATTTATTAAATTTGGGGTTTTCAATGTTTTTCAAACTAAATCCAAGTCATCTTCTATTATTGCCATATAATTGATTTTCAAGTATGGTATCCAATGAATGATTACCAATTGAAAATTTTCTTAATGACAATTCTAGCCTAAAAACTTTGGATTTTAATAATTTATTCTCGTCCACAAGCAAAGTACATTTACTTATAAAAGCTCTCTTGTTTTTCTCTTCCTTCTTTTTAAATTCATCCATTTTCCTTTTAAGCTCGTTATTCAACATGCACAATTTATCATTAAGCTCTTTAATCACATAGTCTTTTTCAGCTTCAAGCTTAAATAAATCTTGCTTAAGTATGCTAATATCATTCAATAAGGAAGGACAGGAAAGACAGGTAGCTTTTTCAGGCATGCTAGCTTTTTCTTTTTCCAGTGACACAATTTTAGCGTTACAGGCAACAAGTATCTCTTTAAGAATATCTACTTCATCAGAAATGTCACAGTTTTCTTTTTGTAATTTAAAGCTATCATTTCTATAATCATTCAACATGAGTTCTAGCTCATTAATCTCATTTTGCATTCCTTTACAAACATCTAACAATTCAGCTTTAGTGAAGGAATTTACCTCATTGTTACTTGCCACTAAGCAGACGGCAGCGGAGTGGGCTACCACCTTTTTATTCTCATCCTCAGCTTCGATGTCCATGTCCCAAGTTAGCACCTTGGCTTTTCCTTTATCTTTAGCAACCTGAGCAGTCTCGTGTCTGCTTTGCTTCACGAAGTGTCCCGGTTTCCTTTGTTTGAAGCATTCAACTCTATTAGCAGATCTTGTTCAGAAATTTTTTTATCATAATTAAAAGTGTTAGATCGAATGAACCTTTTATGCATTTCTGATCTTCCTTAAGGAGTTCTAACGTACTTTCTGCAATTTCTAACCATTAGTGCTATCTCCTCCTCCTCATCCTATCTTTGCTAGCTTTCAGAGCAAGCGGCTTTGAAGCTTTTTCCTTCTCCTCAGGTTTCTCTCTTTCTTCAATATTTTGCAATTCAAGCTCATGAGACATTAAGTTACCTATCAAGTCCTCTACCCTCATCTGTGATAGATCTTTTGCTTCTTGGATGACGGTGACATTAGACCTGAAAGAGCTTGGCAGTAGTCTTAATATCTTCCTCACCTATTCTAGGCTAGAATATGGCTTACCGAGCGAGCTAGACTTGTAGACGATATTGGTGAACCTTGCAAACATCTCTGATATGGTCTCTGATGGTAGCATGCGAAATCCCTCGTACTCTGTGCTCAGAAGTGCAAGTATAGACTCCTTCACCTGTGGCGTTCCCTCGTGCATCATTTCCAATATATGCCATATTTCCTGCACAGTTAGACAATGTGAGATACGATTGAATTCAGTTTAATGAACAAATAAGAGCATTCATAGCTTTAGCATTAAGAGAATAAAGTCTCCAATCATTATCATCCCATTCATCATCAGGTTTAAGCATTTCAGTATTTTTAATTTTAATGGCAGGTGGCTTATAACCTTTTTCAACAATTTGCCAAGCTTTATAATCAATAGAAATTAAGTAAATTCTCATTCGATTTTTCCAATAAGCATAATCTACTCCATTAAATCTAGGAGGACATGATATGGACAGACCCTCAGCAAAAGCACTATCAATGGGATTCATGGTAATTCTTAGGCTAGATCCTAAAGCCTGCTCTGATACCACTTGTTGGATCTGGATCCTAGCCTAGAGGGGGTGAATAGGCTAATAAAATAATCGTGTGCAACCCACGAGTAATCACACGCAGTTAAAAACACAAGCAAGGTAAAGAAAATGCAAGCACAGAATACACAGCAGATTTACCCTGGGTCGATCACAGCAACGACCTACTCCAGCCCCCAAGCAAACACTAGCATTAATAAGTCCCTTCTGTACACCTACAATAGGGTCCTAGCTCCAACTCCCCACCTAGACTATACCACACTCAACAAAGTGCAGAACCCTATCAATCTAGTAAATGCATATCTTGACTGCTACAACACTTCAAGACCCTCTTGTCTAGCCCCAACCAAACAAGTCCCAAAATAGTCACAAATAGCGGTAAAGTTTCTCCTACAGAGATCGTTACTGATATACACGAATAATAGTAACAGAGTTTAGAGAATCTCAGTGTGTAGGCGTAGTCGTCTCTGTCAATCGGCACGGGTCAGATAAGGTCTGACAAGTAGTCGTCACGTCTCCTCTCCTCAGCAACTCAAGTTGGGACTAGCTTCTCCAATTGAATATTGCGACAAGGCACTCTTCACAATTTTGCAGTTGGGCACATGGGTGATGTTGGGCACTTGATGGTTGCGGCTCCTCTTAGAAAAATTGCGGCTCTCTGATACTTCAGTGCTTTGATGATCGACAGCTTGCTACTTGATTGTAGGTCAAAGGGGAGATGTAGGTAGCACACTGGCTCTTTGAGAATTCAATGCATGGCAGCTTTGTGAGAAGATTTCGGCTTTGTGCACAAATCAATCAAAAAGGCACAAGTCTTTGTCTTGGACGTTCAACCAAAAGGCAGAGGCCTTTTTCATGTGTGTTCAACCCAAAAGGCACAAGACAACTACAAAAACAAAGAATAATAAACTCAAAACCCTTTGCTTTCTCTCGCTCAATTTTGTTTGCCTTCGTTTGGGTACCCTGCAACAAAAAACAACCACCAAAAGTTACCACCTTATAATTTTAAATTCAAAAAAGCACTAACCTGTGTTTCATGTGGTTTCAAATTAGTGGGATCCTTGTGTCCAGCAATTGGAAGGCAACGGGGGCTTCACAGATTTCGGCCTCAAGGAAACGTGTAGGAGCTTGTGGCTGATTGGAGGCTTGCGCTTGTGATTGACTTGGTCTTTCTCCTGCTGATGTCAGGATGGCTTTGGGACTTGAGAAATCTAGCTCCTCTTGAAACTTGAATGGGCTCAGTCTGCAAGGGTTCCAATCAACTGGAGACTTTTTGTGTGGCCGGTCCTTTAAAATTTTCGTCCTCTTGAAGTTTCTTTGACTGCAACTTTGTGTGGCCCCTTCTGAACTTTGAAGAAGAGCAGAAAAAAGCTAGCGCTGGCTCTCTCTCTTAGGTTTTAGGAAGTTGCGGCCACGGGTAATTTCTTTTTGGTGTGCGCAATATGACTTGGGGAACTCTTATTATTGGCTGACACTATTGCCCTTTTGTTGCCGCAGGCCTTGCTGCCCTTGGGATGATGGGTTTTATAGAGGATAGGCTAGGGTTCCATGCGGCTAGGAGATGTGTTTGACTAAGAAGAGATCCAATAGGATCCCTAGTTGGTAGGAGATTAAGATTTGAAGGGGATTGTATGGGATTTGATATTGGTGTTTGGATATGAATAGGAGATAGCCCAAATCGCTAATTGGCATGAACAAATCCAAGGCGATTCTCTCCGTCTTATCCCATATTGGACCAAGTCCAATTGCTTTGTACACACCACTTCCTTTCTCTCCCAAAGTACTATATGGGTAGCAATTTCTCAAACGCTTAAAATAACGACTTTGACATTCCTGAAACACGCTTAGCACACATGTTAAATAATTCGTACACGTTTGTCATCATCAAACTAGAGATCCTAAATCGTTGCTTCCAGTAACAAGCTGTCGGTGCTGCCAACTGACGAGCAAGACATCAAGTTACTTTTCCTGGACTGTACCTTGAAGAGGACTGTGTGGTCCGAAGGCAAGCTTCCATTCCTTTGGTGCAGTCCCCTCGTTAATTCCTGCTCATCTTAACACCTTTTTGTTTTGGCAGATGTGGCCAGCCGAGCTTCATCTTCGCGCACCCTGCCGACTTCTCCTCCTGAAGCTGGCCTAATGTAATGGCCCTAGATTTAATGTACATGTATGGATGTGTATTTTTGGATGAATATGTGTATGTGTAAATTTTTGGGGTATTTCTATTATTTTTCTTAATTTTTGTGGTGAAGAAATTATTTCCATTATGAGTAACGCCGAGTTACCACTTTATTTCTGGGGCTTTACCCTAGAAACATCTATAGCATATTGAACATGGTCCATCCAAAGACGTACCTACCACTCCATATGAGATGTGGACTGGGAAAAGACCCAATCTTAAATTTATTAAGATATGTGGTTGTACTACGTACATAAAAAGGCACAATCCAGATAAAATGGAGGCAAGATCCATCATGGGTAAGTTTGTGGGGTATCCAAAGAATTCTTGAGGATCTATATTCTATCACTCTGAGGAACAAAAGGTATTTTTTGCCTAACATACTACCTTCCTAGAGAAAGGGTCTCTCGGTGAAGAGACAACAGACAAAGTGGTAAATTTGGATGAGTTTCTTGAAATACAAACTTTAGCAGAACAATGGACAAGACTAAACATCAATGCTTCCGTTGATGAAACTCAACCAATCAAGAGATTTGGTAGACATTCCCATCCATAGGAGAGATACTACGGTTTTCTCATCGATGGTGGAATAGAGAATAACATCATGGATGATGATGAACCTACCAATTTTCAAGAAGTCATGCAGAGTGGGGACTTTGTAAGATGGCTTAACAGGTTGAAGTCTGAAATGGATTCCCAGCATACCAACAAAGTATGGACTTGGAGGATGTTCCTAAAGAGGTCAAACCCATAAGAAACAAATGGATCTTCAAGAATAAGATTGGTGCAGAGGGAAAAGTAGAGATCTTCAAGGCAAGGCTAGTTGCTAAAGGATATCATCAAAGACTTGGCATAGACTATGATGAAACCTTTTCACCAGTAACCATGCACAAATCCATTCGGATTCTGCTTGCTATAGCAGCCTACTATAACTATGAGATCTAGAAAATGGATGTAAAGACAGCTTTTCTAAAAGAAGATTTAGACGAGTGTGTTTATATGACGCATCTATAAGGCTTCGAAGTCAGTGGGAGCGAGTGAAAAGCTTGCAGATTGCTTAAGTCCATCTATAGACTAAAGCAAGCATCAATGAGCTGGAACATCCGATTCGATGTGATAGTCAGAAGGTTTGGCTTCATCAAGAATGCGGATGATAGATGTGTTTATCAAAAGGTCAGTGGGAGTGCTGTCACATACATTGCATTGTACGTGGATGACATACTGTTGATTGGTACAACATAGAAATGCTGGAATCAGTCAAAGTATGGTTGTCACAAAAATTCTACATGAAGGATTTAGGAGAAGTATATAGATACTTGGCATAAAGATTTATAGAGATAAACGAATAGAATGCTGTGATTGTCCCAGTTTAGGTACATAGTGTTGGGTTTTGAGGGACCCTTAGGGCATAAATCTATGCACATCCTACGTCGGACGGACAATAGAGGCAAAAGGAAAGGCAACGGAAAAAAATCATTAAACTATTTAACGAAAAGCCTTAATGATTTCAAGACCCTAGGCAGGATTTCTACTATCTTGGGGTGGGTCCGACCACCCCAAAATAGATCTAAACTACTGTAATAATATAAATGAAACTATTTTTAAAGTACATACCCAGAACTTTGCTTGCATCGGCAAAGTGTACCGAACTGCGTCCCAAGCCGCTCCTCGTCTCGAGCTGAACCGCTTTTCGAACCGTACCGCGTCCCGAGGCGAGCAACCCCCTTGTCGCTGAGTCAACCACGCATCGAAGAAAGTTTCACCTTGAGTGGATCCTTCGCCAAGACTCCGGATTGAATCCGAGTCCCTTCGTGGCCTTGCAAAAGCCCTTCAGGAGCAATGGAGAAATATATGGAGAAGAAAATATTTATTTTAAGCTTAGATCCGAGCGTGCTCCAAACTTTTGGGAGTTGCTCAGATCTAGAGCTTGGGATGAGTTTTGAGGAGGGGGTAGACCCTATTTATATAGGCAGATGACCCCTCCACTTTACTCCACTTCCGAGGCGGTGAACGCTCCTGGTTCTGGCCTCCACCCTCGCGGTCCGTGACTATGGCTGAGCGCAGTGGGGGGTGCTGCCCCGAGTGGTCAGTGAACCCCGCCTGGTTCCCTGCGAAGAGGTGTTGCGGGCCCGCTAGTTGCTGTATGGCCGCTGCCAGAGTCTGAAAGTTGGCATTCATCTCCTGAGTGAGATGGTCGAGTAGTTCGCGGGTTACCGAGCGTGAGTCATCGGTTCCCTCTGTGGAATGGTTGTGTCCCATTCCGTTCGGGACGTAGCCACCGTTCTCGGGGATGGTAGGCAGGTGTGTGGATCCGTTGTCGTGCTGCTCTATGTTGCTTGTAGTGGATGACATGGGTGAAGATTTCGTTTCCACAGGCGGCGCCAGATGTTTCGGTGTGTTTTCTCATCACAGTTTGGTAGTCTCGAGGGTCGGAGGTCGACGTGGTCGCGTGAGACACGTGTGTCCTCCGTGATCGGGTAGTGGCGCGTTCGCTCGGTCGGGAATGCACGGATCCATGTGTCAGTATCCCGAAGGGTAGCTTCGGAAGAACGACGACCTCATTGAGTGGAATGACGAACGAACTCGGGTCAAGATTGTTCGGCTCCGGTGGATGAAGCTTTGAAGGGTAGCTTCGGTGGGTTGAAGCTTCCTTGACCTACACAGACGAGAAAGCTTGTCAGGGGGGTCGGACTTTGGTTCCAGTCCCCTCCGATGCCTAAGTCAAATATGATCTGAAGGGTGCTCGGTGGGATTGAGTCGGTTCACGGAGAGACCGGTACACCAATCCTCAGGCCGAGCTGTAGAGGAGAAATCTAAGGTGGAAGACAAGGTCGTAGGAGGAAGAATACCTGAGTGTAGGGTATTCAAAATTTAGTCCCTTCATCTTTCGATCTCCGAGTCTTTTATAGGAGCCTTTCTGGCCACGTCCCCTCGACGTCCCTCCATCTCGCCCCCAATACCCTCTGCTTTGATCGTCCCTTAATGGGCCATGAAGGTGGGTGTAATGGGGCTCTTGAATGGTGATAAAGATGGGTGCAATTCGAGGGAGCGGTTACCTCAACCTACAAGGGTTAGCGGTTCCATCCACGTTAGTCTGGGGCCGGCATAACTCGAGGCGTTTGCGGGACTTTTAGGCCGTGGCCTAATCCCATCCAGGCACATGGGCTCGGATCATGGGCTCAGCCCGTTCCGTCTTAGCCCGCTTTAGGAGGGTTGTATCAATAGTGATTGTGAAGTCCATTTAACATCTCATCGAAACTGGTTTGACTACTAGTGAATTTCTTAATTTTGGTGTTAAGATCTAAATTTTCCTTCTCTAATTTTTGGATCCTAACATCATTATTATTTTTCTTTTTCACTCTTTTCTACTTCAGTAGCAATATTTTTCCCTTTAATCAGGTTGGACTTGTTTTTTTTCTAGTTGTTCTGTTTTTTCAGAGTAGTTAGAGACCTTTTGATTTAAAGCATTAAGCTCAAAATCATTAGAATTTAAGGAGCTAATTTTTTTCATTTAAATCTTTAGCTAAATTAAAATTTTCAGGTTCTAACTTAACTAATGTAATATTAGCTTTCTTTAATTCTAAAGCTTTGGTCTCTAACTTAGTTTCATCGATGTCATCAATTATTTCTCTTAATTCTCTCTATTTAGTAGACAACTCATCTCTCTCATGTATGTCACTATCAAGGTGGTCTTGTAAGGAATCCCTAAATTGTTTGAGCTTAACATATTTGGGTGGCATGTCCTTAAAGAGGTCTACTAAATATTCATAAGCATCTTCCATGTCGAAAAACATGTCTTCACTAATATATATAGGCAATCTTCAAAATTATGCGAGCTTGGTTTAGATTTTATCTTTCCGCTACCCGCCATGAAACATGTTCAATTGTTATCTATTGTATCATCTTTAAGAGCTTATTTGTGTCGCTATCTTCCCATGTAGTGATCATCCCTCGCTTGTGCGTCTTCTTGCCTCCATCAATTAATTTTTCTTTCCTTTATTCTTCAGAAGAGGACAATCGACTTTTAAGTTGCCTTGCTGGTTACATCTAAAGACCTGTGGAATAAAGCTCTTTTCATCATCTCCTTATATCTTCCTATTTCCCCAAATGTTTCATGTTTTTCTTCTTGTTTCTTTGTAGGAAGTTGGAGATTCTGTTGCTTTGTAAGAAGTAAGATATTTTGTTGACAATGAAGGCGATGTCTTCATCGTCTGACTCATTCGTCGACTCGTGGTGTAGCCTAAATGCCTTGAATGCCAACGTTTTCTCATTCTTCTCCACTTTTGGAGGCTTTTCCTCTGTCTTTGATGCATCTCCATTGATTATCTTCATTTGCACTTTATATGTCATCAACTTCTCATGAGTTGATTGAAAGTGATGTTTGTCAAATCATGCACATCTTTAATCGCAGTTTCCTTTTGGATCCAATCTCCAGACAAGGAATACAGAACCTTTCTAACCAAGTCTTCCTCTGTGATGTCCTTTTCTAAAACTTCAGTAGATTGATAATATCTACAAAACGAGAAAACATGGCATCATTATATTCATTGGACATCATAGCAAAATTTTCATATTTTTACATAAACATATGAATGCGAGTTTTCTTGAATTTAGACATTCCATCATGAGTGACTTCAAGTCTAGTCCAAATATCATTAGCAGTGGAACAAGAGCTGATACGGTCATATTTAGTTTCATTAAGACCACAAAATAAAATGATCATGGTCTTAGCATTGAAATTCTCTAGCCTATCGTTCTCCCTTTGCTGTTCAGGTGATGGTTTTTCAACTAGGGTGAAGCCATCACTAATTATCCTCCAAAAAGGTATATCAATTCCTTTAATGTGGATAGACATGTGTTGTTTCCAATAACTATAATTTCCAATAACTATAATTTGACCCATCAAACAAGTGTGATCTTAGATATGATTGTCCTTCTTTTTTGTTATGGGGGTCATGGGAATATGTGTATAGCATTTGTGTCATAGGATCGAAATTTCACTAGGCTTCGAGTCTAAAAGAAATCATGCTCTGATCCCAATTGAAAAAAACACTAGAGTGGGTTGAATAGGGTGTATGACAGAAATAAAAATTTAAGCGCAGAATAATCAAGCAAAAATTCACATAATCACAAATTGTTAAACGATGTGGTTCTGCACCTAGGCCCCTCGCCTCTACTCCGACCTCTCCTCGAGGATTTACAAACCCTTTTATAACCAAAAAGGAAAACTTTATCATACTTGCAGGTGGTGATTGAACCGTACAAGATATAGTTCAAAGAATTCAATGTTGAATGATAGCCTCTGAATGAAGCTATTCTAAAATACAATTTCACGCTAAAATACTATCTAATCAAAATACAGTGATTAAAATCATAAAAATGACACCTAGCGTAGATCATGACGTGGAGATCACGTCGACGAAAATTGTGCGTCAATCCGATGTCTGTATAGATAGTTGTGCAATTTTCAGCTTGACGTCTGATCTTCTCCTCATGCTGCTTTTTCATGAAGCTTTTTAATCATTGATATTGATGGAGAAGCAATGGTGCAGCTAGCAAGATGGATGGACTCTCAGTTTGTGTGGCTAGGGTATTTCTCTAATGGGAATGCCTCTTGCTTTTATAGGAGAATAAAACTCTTCAATTAGTATTCCAATTCTTCAATTATAATTCCTATAAAGCCCATTGATTTACAAGAATCCCTTTTTAAATAATAACCCTCAAGGAATACTCTTTTACATCAATTAAAACTTTTAGAACATATTTGGGAAGTCAAATCTGTAAGTTTGACTGGTCAAACTAGTTGAATCTGCCCTTCTGCGCATATGGTACGGTCATGCCACATTTCCCTATTTCCCATATGACTAGTAGGGACATGCCACTTTACCAGTGCCTAGTGCAGAAAACTGCACGGCAATGCGGAATTCTCCATATATTTGGCACTATCGTGACAAATAAGCAGTAACTTTTCAGGGCTGCGTAGGCTATGGCACGACCACCGGTTTGCTCCATTTTGCTCCGTTAGACCTTGTTTTGTTCTGAAACGCACTAGATAAACTTATTAGAGCCATATGACTTGTTTCACATCATCAGAATTAAGTTTCGACCTTAGTGAGCTAACTAGACCAACAAAAGCTGATCAGGCCAATCAACCAACCACGGATTAAATCTTGCATTCAAATCATATGAAATTATTACAAGATTGCGTTTAAATCACGTATGTTTTTGGATCTAGCATCATGATTCTTGACATGATGGAAAAACAAATCTAGCATTAAACGCAAAAACAAATCCAACATTAAACGCAAGATGTGCACGCTGTGGAAAAGTTTGTGAAGCCGATATCAGTGGCAAGGATTGCTCTTTCTCAAGGATTAGTTCTGTAAAAACTAGCCTACTGTGGCTAATTTTCACACAACTACCTTTTATCTTTCACTATTTTCACACAATACTACGTTACAGAATGCCACCCTAAAGCCAGTAAAAGATAAGGTAATTTTCTATCAATACTACCCTGAAACTACCCTGGAAGTGAACATAGGGTAGCATTGTGCGGTTTCGGAAACAGGGAAAGATAAATGTAGTTTTGTGGAAATTAGCCTAGCCTATCACATAATATAATAGGCCATACGTTAAATGGAATAAACCGTCGAGAATTTGAAACCAGCAGAGATAAACTGAGAATGCAACATAAACATTTCAAATGATGAATGTACAAAGAAACTAACTTGTGGATGCTAATACATAAACTTGATTCATGCATCTTTCTGCAATTTGTTACTATGTAGGAAGCATGGCATGCCCCTGATTAGTAATTCTGATCATGTCCCAGACATGTCGACTGAAACTTGAAGATATGAGTTGCTTTCCACTACTCAAAAAGATATATTGGAGGCTTGCTGATGTACGACCTGTGGCTTGTCAGGAGTTCGGCTGCATACACTTCAGTCGTCTAATTGCTCCTTGCAGCTCCACTCAACATACCGGCTAGGCCTCCTTGACTCCTCATCTCTTCTTGGGCTCGCCTTATTTCTTCTGGATCTGAAGACCAGGGACAGAAGGGGGTCAAATTCCTCGACAAAACATCATGAATGGGGATGTAGTTTAGCTGACATTATTACATGTGATCTAAATATTTTTGGTGAAGTTAATTGTAGCAAATTACACACAGATCCTGTTTGCTGAAAGCGGATAAGAAACGAATTGCAAGTTCAGTATATTCAGCCCCTCATTGTATGATTTAATTAAGAACTTAAAACTCGCTTCAACCAAGTGGCAAATAAAATCACCAGTTTGCTTTAGTTTAGGAAGGAGGTGAGGACTCAAGATGATCTAGCAACTTCATACTGGATCGGCAATGATATTGGAATAAAATCAGTTCATCATGCATGCTGTTAAGGCTTTTGTTGACATATCTTAGTTGTAATAATTCAAATGGTTAGAAGCACATCATGCTTGCCAAAGAGGGGGAAAACCATTCAAGTAGTTAAAATATTTAGAAAGATGCTACTTAAGATATCACTTCAAAGATGCAAAAAACACATTCCGTAGTCAACTTAGTTACTTTAAATACATTTATCCCTCTGATGTTACTTGAAGTTAGATTAAAAGAGCACACCGATGATTTTTGATGGGGTGAATGTAATTAAAAAAAATTTAAGGGGCCACCGAACTCGAGTGAAATAATTTCCAATGTGGACTTATTTATTCTCATCCCTCCTGGTAAGATGACAAATACAAGAAAATAGTAGAGGGTGGAAGCTTAGAATATTGCTGCAAACTTTGAAGTCGCATAATTGAATTTGGTCAGAGTAGGAAACACAATGCAGGGAGCATGTCTGTAAGCAACCAATAGTCCGCTCTATTTAATGTGGATACAATAAATCGGAGGGTATAAAGGAGCTAAAGGTCTGGAAAGCCATCCTTAAGATTCATCATTGACTAACTTCCGGTCAGTTTCCATTTGATTCTCATATGAGAAAAATTCAGATAATGTGATAACATCATCATATAGGTTTTCCCTCAAATCTTCCTTATATTGATATTAGCCCCGCTAAGCTTTAAAATTCCTGAAATATGTCTTCTGCTACCTTAAGTTACTTCAATTAGCAACACATCCACATGTAGGTTAAGCATAGCCATATGGCATTTGACAGGATTGTGATACGATTTGGGGGTCAAATTGTATTTAAGGCTGAATTTAAAAGAGGAAAAATGGAAAAGGGAGGAATTTCTATTGAAATACGAAGAACAATAAGATAGATTTGATCTTTTTCTGGAGAGATCACTCCCTAACTTGAATTAAAGGATCAAGTCTAATCCCCCACTAACCCTAGCCGTCACGGCAATCTAATCTCAATTCTTCGATAATGAACAACTAGGGTTTTTGGGGTATTTATAGAACTCATCTAATCATTGCTAAGCGCACACACCGTGACTTAAGCAATGACTAAGATGTTACAAAGTAAAAACGAACCAAGCTAAGTAAGATAAGGTGGGTAGCTCTAATTCCGCCCCGTGCCCGCTTGCCTCCTCTTGTAGACGACCGCATCATTACTCCCCCCCAAAAAACGAACCTTGTCCTCAAGGTTGTAGTCTGGGAACTGAGCCCTGATGGTATCCTCCCGCTCCCAAGTAGCCTCGTGGTCAGGCAACCCCAACCATCTTACCAGCACCTCCCGACCTCCCCTCTCAGTGTGTCGTACCTGCAGAATATCCTGGGACGCCATCATCACCTCTGAGTCGGCTGTCAACGTAGATGGCAGAGTGGCCACTGGTGTCTGCGCTCCCACCGCTCGTCGTAACTGAGAGACGTGAAAAACTGGGTGTAAGGCAGATCCTGGGGGCAACGTCAGTTTATAGGCCACGGGTCCAATCCTCGCCTCTATCTGGAAATGCCCGTAAAACAGCGCGGCCAGCTTCTCGTTCCGGCACCGGGCTAGTGACCTCTGTCGATACGGTCTCAGCTTCAGATAGACCTGATCCCCTACTGCAAACTCCACCTCTCTACGATGTGCATCCGCCTTGGCTTTCATAAGCTTCTGAGCCCTCGTCAAATGCTTCTTCAGCTCCTCCAAAATCCCCTCTCGCTCCTCGAGGTACTGATCCAACTGGGACACTGGGGTCGTCCCACAACGATAATGGACCAGCGCTGGTGGATCCCTCCCATATAGCACTCGAAACGGTGTCGTCTGTGCGGCTGAATGGAAGGACGTATTGTACCAATACTCCGCCCACGCCAGCCATCGATACCAACTCCGAGGACAATCCGATGCAAAACAGCGAAGGTAGGTCTCAACGCTCCTGTTGACGACCTCCGTCTGTCCATCCGTCTGGGGGTGGTAAGCTGTGCTCCTCCTCAGAACGGTCCCCTGCACCCTGAACAACTCCCTCCAGAACTGGCTCATGAAGACAGTGTCCCGATCTGATACTATGGACTCGGGAAACCCGTGTAGACGCACCACCTCCCGCATAAATGTCGTAGCCACTGTCACTGCAGAGTAAGGATGTTTCAGCCCAATGAAGTGTCCATACTTGCTCAGTCGGTCTACCACCACCAAAATCACCGAGTATCCTTCCGACTTGGGTAGCCCCTCCACGAAATCCATACTGATCCCCTCCCAGACCCGCTCAGGAAGAGCTAAAGGTTGCAGCAGCCCTGCTGGTGCCATGGCCAAGTATTTGTGCCGCTGGCAGACGTCACAACGAGCTACCGTCTCTGTGATGTCCTTCTTCATTCCCCTCCAGTACAGCTCCCTAGACATCCTCATGTATGTCTGCTGGACGCCCGAATGCCCCCTGATTGCGCTCCCATGGAATTCCTGAAAAATCAGCGGAATGTGCACTGAACCCCGTGGTATCACCAACCTTCCCCGATACAACAACCGCCGTCCCTCCACTGAATAGCCTGGGTGCTCAGTCAACCCCCGAACCAAATCCTCGCGGACTCTAGACAACTCCTCGTCGGCCTCCACCTCCCTCCATAAAGGCTCCCAATCCGCTAGCAGTGGTACGGACAAGGCTGCTAAGGACGTAACCTCCTCCCGCCGTGATAGCGCATCCGCAGCCTTGTTTTCCAACCCGGGCCGATAGTGTATCTCAAACTTGTAGTCCACAAGCTTAGATAACCACTTCTGATAGTCTGCTGCCACCAATCTCTGCTCTAGTAAATATTTCAGGGACCTCTGATCCGTGCGCACAATAAATGGCCGCCCCAACAGGTACGGACGCCACTTCTGAATCGACAAGGCAATCGCCATCAGCTCCCTCTCATACACGGACTTCTGTCTCGCCCGTGATGACAAAACCTGGCTGAAGTAAGCCACGGGCCGCTGATCTTGCATCAGCACTGCTCCCAGTCCGTACCTCGAAGCATCCGTCTCAACCACAAAGGGTCTGCTAAAATCAGGAAGAGCCAGTACCGGAACGGTCGTCATCGCCCCCTTCAGGGCCTCAAACGCCGCAGTCGCCTCCTCGGTCCACTGAAACTCATCCTTCTTCAACTGCTCAGTCAGAGGCCAGGCAATGGTACTATAGCCCTGCACGAACTTGCGGTAGTACCCCGTCAAGCCCAAAAATCCCCGCAACGCCCTCAGTGTAGTTGGCCGCGGCCAATCTAGCATGGTATCTATCTTGCTCCTATCAGCTGACACCCCTGCTGCTGAGACCACATGCCCCAAGTACCATTGCGCCTGGGCGAATGTGCACTTCTTCTTATTGGCATACAGCTGGTGGGCCTGTAGCTCCTGTAACACTGTCTCTAAGTCCCGCACGTGCTCCTCCACTGTCCGGCTGTACACCAAGATGTCGTCGAAGAACACCAAGACAAACTGCCGTAGGTAAGGCTGGAATATCTTGTTCATCAACGACTGAAATGTAGCAGGTGCATTCGTCAACCCAAAGGGCATGACGAGGAACTCATAATGCACCTCATGAGTCCTGAAGGCAGTCTTCTGTACGTCTTCTGCCTTCATCCGGATCTGATGATAACCCGACTTCAGGTCAATCTTCGAAAAGATCGACGCCCCATGTAATTCGTGTAGCAACTCATCTATCACCGGTATAGGAAAACGGTCTGCCACCGTCTCCTTGTTGAGGGCACGATAGTCTACACAAAACCTCCAGCTACCGTCTTTTTTCTTCACCAAGAGCACCGGGCTAGAGAACGGGCTAACACTCGGCCTAATCACCCCCGCCTGTAGCATCTCCTTGATCAGACGCTCGATCTCATCCTTCTGGACATGCGGGTACCTGTATGGTCGGACACTGATGGGCGCTACCCCCTCCCGTAGCACGATGGCGTGCTCGTGGTCTCTCTGTGGTGGAAGTCCCTGCGGCATCTGAAAAATGTGCCAATAGCTGTCTAACAACTCCTCCACCTCCGGTGGTGCCCTCTGCTCCTCTGCCTCTGCCCCAAACTCCTGGTAGGACACAAAATATGCCTCTCCTCCTATCGACACTGCCCGAGCCAAGGACTTCAAGGACGCTGCGCGAAAACACAGACTGGGGTCCCCTAGCAAAATCACAGTCCTTCCGTTCTCCTGATATTCCATCCTAAGCATCTTCCAGTTGAACTTGGTGTCGCCTAAGGTCTATAGCCACTGCATCCCCAATACCAAGTCAACCTTTTCCAGCTCCAGGGGTAACAGTCTACCACCACCTGAGCTCCCTGTACTGCCAGAATCACAGCCCTGCAGACACCCCTGCTCTCCTCCCTCTGGCCGGTGCCCAAAATCACCCCAAAAGTGGCTGTCTCACTCACTTCTAGCCCCACCTGCTCCACCAACTTCCTGGAGATGAAGTTGTGGGTCGCCCCACTGTCTATCAATACCGTCACCTCCTGGTCTGCCAACCTGCCCACCAGCTTCATGGTGTGATAAGGAGTAAATCCCACCACGGAGCTAAGAGAAACCTCCACGACGTCTAAGTGCTGGTGTTGTTCCGCCACAGCCTCCTCCCCATTGAGTATAATAGTAATATCTCCCTCTTCTTCCTCCTCAGCCGCCACCTCCAACTGCATGGCTCGGCCTGTGCACCGATGCCCCGGAGTGAACCGCTCATCGCACTTGAAGCACAGCCCCTTGGCCCTACGCTCCCTCATCTCTACCTCGGTCATCCGACGGGTCTGCCCTCCCGATCTGGTCTCCGCGACCGGGGTCCCGGTCGTAACCCTAGGTGCTGCTGGCGGAACTGTGTTATGTGCCGCAACCCCGCCCCACACTCCTCTAGACCTCCTCTCCTGAGTCTGTCTGTCCTCCACCCTCCTGGCTAATCGCATCATAGCTGCCAACCCCTGAGGGTCATGCACTCCTACCTCTGCTCTCACGGATGGCTTCAACCCCGTCAAAAAGTTCCCCTCCATCGATTCCGCTGACACCCCCTCTAATCGGCTCGAGAGGGTCTCGAACCTCGAGATGTAGTCACGCACGGTCCCCTCCTGTTTCAAGGCATATAACTGCTCAAACAGCCCGCCCCCGTGGGTCTCCTGGAACCTCTCCATCAGGCACTCTGTCAGCTCCCTCCAAGTCCGTATCGGTCTCTGCTTCTGGGTCCACCGATACCACGCCAGGGCTTCCCCTTCGAAATTTAGTGCCACGCCCTCAGCCTCTCTGCTTCCGCGAAGCCCATGACCTCAAAGTATCTCTCTACCTGGTAGATCCAGCCCTCGGGGTCCTTCCCATCAAACAGTGGTGCCTTCAGCTTTCACATATCTGGGGGGTGTATCTCCTCGTAGTGGTCCCCCCTGTCTGCCTGCCGCCTCTGGTAAGTATGATCCTCGACCCTCCACTGCCCTACACCTTCCCTGGCCCTCCCATTGGCGAGTGCTCCTACATCGTCCCACTCGTCCACATGCTCCCTCCGGGGTCCTCCACGTAGCCAACCTGCTTCGACGCCCCCAAAAGGAGGGGGAAAACCTCCCGCGGGCCCCAAGTGGGCCGCCCATCCTCCCACGCCCCCAACCGGGGGCGGGTCTCCATCGGCGGGCCCTAGGAGGGCCCGCCCCATCATTCCGCCCCCCACTGGGGGCGGAAATCCCCCCGCGCCCCCCGCCTGGGGGCGCCACCCTTCGCCGCCCCCTAGGGGGGCGGAAACACCCCAGCGGGCCCCGGATGGGCCCGCTGCTGTTCCCCGCCCCCCGCAGGGGGCGGTAGCCCTCCGGCGGCCCCGTTTCGGGGCCGCCCGCCTTCGCCGCCCCCAGTTGGGGGCGGCCGACCACCGGGACCCCCTTGAAGGGTCCGCCCGCCTCCCGGTTGCCTCGGATCGCCCTCCCGTGAGGGAAATACTACTCCTTCGTCGCCGTTTCCAGGGTTTGTCCGTGAGATCAGATCTAAGGTACCCGACGATTGCGGATCTGGATCTCGCTGTCAAAACTGTGGTTGTTGAAGCATCCTCGCTACCTCGGCAAACCCATCCTTCATCTCGCGCGAATGGCGCTCCGAGACCCGATTCAACTTCTCATCCATGGTTGCGCTCAAACCCGCCTTGAGTTCTTCCCTCATATCCGTCATCTCCTTTCGCAACCCCGTGATTTCCGCATCCAATCGCTCCTCCAGAGTTTTCGTCGCAGTCGCCCGTGTGCTCGCCATAGGACCGAGAGCTCTGATACCAAAATGATACGATTTGGGGGTCAAATCGTATTTAGGGCTGAATTTAAAAGAGGAAAAATGGAAAAGAGAGGAATTTCTATTGAAATACGAAGAACAATAAGATAGATTTGATCTTTTTCTGGAGAGATCACTCCCTAACTTGAATTAAAGAATCAAGTCTAATCCCCCACTAACCCTAGCTGTCACGGCAATCTAATCTCAATTCTTCGATAATGAACAACTAGGGTTTTTGGGGTATTTATAGGACTCATCTAATCATTGCTAAGCGCACACACCGTGACTTAAGCAATGACTATGATGTTACAAAGTAAAAACGAACCAAGCTAAGTAAGATAAGGTGGGTAGCTCTAATTCCGTCCCGTGCCCGCTTGCCTCCTCTTGTAGACGACCGCATCAGATTGCCCTAGCTAAAATCCCCCCACCATGACAAATAACCTGTGTGGAAGAGATGACAGCATGAAAAAACATCTATCTACACCTGTTCTCTTAACGGGCTGCTCAATCTTTAACCTCACCCATCCTAGAAATCGGATTTTTAGGACAGAGATAACCCGGAGGCAACATAAAATCATGTAGCTTGATACCATCATGAAAGGCTAAAACACATACCACCCTTCCATCAACACCATTTTAAACTCCTCCCTTCCTGACCCTGTTCTGTTTGGCGAAATGCCCCAGCATAGACCCATCACCATGGAAATGAAAATTTAAAGAACGAGGGCAATATACTCTCTACTTGTCTCTAAGTTATAGAAACAACCAAGTCCACACTGGACAACCCCATCCATGACCCAAGTGTCACCATATTCTCTAAAAATCATCTCCTCCTCCCTTAATGGCTCTTGTGTTTCCACTTACTCAACTAGAAACTACGAGGGCTGATGGGATCAAGTGTATAAAAAGGCATAAACAGGGTAAATTTTAACATATGTCAAGCGCAGGAAGGATGTGCCTCACTCCTTATTTTTTGCCAAATGAACAAGACAGCTTGTTGAATCGGGTCAAATTTACCAAAATTCTGAAGTTGAAACTCAAGCAAAACAGTGAAAAATGTTACTGGCCACCAAGCTCCTTCCATTCTTTTTTTATGTTCAATCATTCAAATGGCTAACTCTCAGATTGAAACCTTTCAGCAGCACTCTGTATCCCCCCATCCCAGTAACACCCATGTTTCATTTTTTCCTAGCAAGACCACAACTTCAGAACTTAGCATTCCATTTCATCTGTTGCCATTTGCATATTTTCTTTAGCTGGTACCCCATTTGTGTTTATTTATGTGTATGTTTTCTTTTCCTTCTTTTCCTCTGGGTGTGCATGGATGTTCATGTGCCGCAGCCACACCTGAATCAGCATGGAAAGCCAGATCATGATACCAGTAAAAAACATGCTCGACGTGTTGGACAGGTTTTGCGATTTAAGCTTATTATTCAAATTGGAAATGTTATTAATTTGAAAAAAAAAATTAAAAATTAAAAAAATTAAACACAGTTGGCAAATTTTGACATGCTTTTTTTGAATGACTGATGAAGATTAGTTTTAAGTCTCGATCAAAACTTCTGTGTAATGCTAATTGTTGCAATGCAACTATCTGCATTGACATAGTATTTAGATTGCTAATCTTACTAACATGATGGTTAGTGAAGATAAAATTTTGAATCATACCAATTTTAAAGTTGCTTTCATTGATAATTTGACTTGCTTAGCAAGTTCTATTAACATTATAGGTTAATATGTAATAGATCTGATCGAATGCAGAGAGTCAGTGGGAACCCAAGTTATGGGTGAAACCCAATCTAATAAAAAAATGATTTATTGAGAGAGAGGTAAATGTTATGATTTAATTTTACTAAATCAGAGTGGACCAAATATAATAAAGAGGTTAGTGCAACTAACCACTCTATTAATAAGTCTTTTCTCATTGATTAGATTTCTTGTTGATCTTAAAAAATAATTGGGTTTCAGCTTTTGATGGCTGGGGCTGTCAGCTTTGAAAATATTGATTACTAAATGATGGGATTTAGACTATTATGCAAAATAAATCAACATTTAATCACAAATTTTCTGTCCATTTTCAGTTGCTTTTTTAAAAAAGATTTCCCCAATGCACCATAAATCAATTTTTGATACTTCAAAACCACTTGTCTTATTTTTATAGTTATAAAACAATGTTGATGATACAAACCAACTTAGTTGGAGCAAACTGGTATGCTTCAACTCCAATAGGAGAACCAATATTTCAAACCTTGAAAAATTCATTCAAGAATACGAGCAGGATTAGAGATGCTATGAAATCCACAACACGCAAGCCTGCATGACTCCCATTTATATTAGAAAAAAATGGGGGTCAAGTGGCCAAGGATGTTATTTCCTCCTTGGTCCACCACCGGCCAAGGCCCTCCCACATTTTTTAATAAATTTTTTTTTCCAATATGCTCTACACCTCATGGATGATCACCACACCAAAAATCAAGTGATTGCAACACTTTTTTCTCGTCGATCAAAACATTGCAAAAATCAACGGCAAATTAATATAGAACTTTTTGCAATGGATGGACCGATGGGAAAAGAGTGTTGGAATCACTTGATTTTTGGTGTGGTGATCATCCATGAGAAGTAGAGCATATTGGAAAAAAAATTTAAAAAAATGTAGGAGGGCCTTGGCCGTGGAGGTCCACCTGACGGTTTTCCTCCTTGGCCACCTGACCCCCATATGACTCTTTATATTATGATAGCATCAAATTTATCATATTATTTGCTATATGGCATATCTCAGTTGTTCACTCAATAGATGAATGGTTGAGATTGGTAACTTCCTAAATGTATATGCATGAGAAGGAACATTTTTGCATTGCTCTCACAAATTTCCATCTCTCTTGTGGTTTCCCTTGGAAAAGAATAGAAAATTAGTTAATCCCTTTTGGGTTATATCTCATTAGTGGTGTTTGTACTTCATCTTCCCATGTCACCTACTTGGCCAGTTAAGTATGACTCGTCCTGAAAGAAGCCTTGATCATTTAAGGCACATCTTGAAATGGCATTGTTTGACCTTGGTTATAAAATTATAATCAAGTTTTGAGAACTCAGTTTCGGTTTCGGTCACTCAAAAAAAAAATTATTTCAGGCAGCTTTGGTAGTTTTGTTGGTTTCGTTTTTAGTATATATTTTGTATGCATATATATACACGTGATAGTTGTCAAAAAAATTATTTCAGGCAGCTTCGGTCGTTTTGTCGGTTTCGTTTTTAGTATATATTTTGTATGCATATATATACACATGTGATAGTTGATTTACTGGTTTTATTATACATGTTCAAATTGGATTTGATTCTTTTAAGTCCTAAGCCAGTAACCTACTAACCAAAAAATCATTGTATTTGATCATCAATCACCTCCACTTTTCCCTTTTAGCATATGTGAGAATAAAAGCGAGGGGTGGCAAGAAAAAACGAGATCTGACTGCATAAGGAGATTGAAGGACCTTATGAGACGGTGAGATCAAGGTGTAAGATTAGATGTTTGAAGCCGTAAATGAGAGGGTAAAACCGAGGCAAGATCAAAGGCTCGATGCCATGGATGAAATGACAGTATCGCAGTAGTTGTTTACTACGATGATGCTCAGGTGTGTACTACATCTCTTTACTTTCTCCTTCATTCCCTTTCTTCATGATGCTTCTTCTTTTCAATTTATTAGGGCTTTTGAAGATTGTAATTACAACTTTTTTGCTCTCTTTCTCTTTATTGATGTGTTCATTTGAAATTAAAGAAATTTCTCGAGTGATTTAGAGATTTAGAGAATTTGAGTCTTAAATTTCTGGATAACTTAAGGGTTATATGTTCTTATTTACTATTTCAATCCAAACCAAAGATTTCAACCCGGTTTTGTAACAATCCCTTTTCGAAACCAGTACCAAACGGCTAAAACGTGACAGTTTTGACCGAAACCCTTAAATTTGGTTATAACAAGTATGTTTACAAATTTTAATGTCAAAAAAAAGATTTTTTATTTATTTTTGGGAAACATGATTTTTTTTTAAAATTAGTATAAACACTTTTGGGATAAGCAAAAGCCAAAATTGGCTTTTCGAGAAAGTAATTATTTTTAGCTTTTCGAATGCAAAAGTTGAAAAGACAATCCTTCATCTTCTCTCTTTGCTCTGCATGAAAACTCACTAAAATCGTATCTCTTTTCGAAAAGTTCAGTTTCCGCTTTCTTTTCTCTATCTTTTTAAATTTAACAAAACAGTTCTCCTTCATTTCAATCCTTATCCAAATTCTTTTCAAAATAATAATTTTTTGGTTTATTAGATATATATCCCCAAATTTTTCATATTTAGAAATTCACTCCCTAGAACTTCCTATTTAGATATTTACCTATAAATCCTCTTAAGCTAGTTTAAAGCCCCCCTCCCCCCCCTATGATAGTTAAAAGAAATTTAAGAATTGCTTAACAGCTTTATTGCCTAAATAGATTTTGGATCATACAAGTTCTTGATGGATCCAAGTAGCGATCCAATTCGTTTTTTGTATATGGACTACCTAAGTAGAGATAACTCGTTTATTCTTCTAGTTTCCACTCTTTTCACATTACTCTCAAACCCTAACATTGTCTCACATCCTCAATAATCTTCTCCGCCCTCAACTTTACCATCCTCCACTTGTTATTAATTTAAAAAAGGTGTAAAAGCGTCAATGATGATTTAAGCAAACAAACATCCTTTAAAAACAATTTAAGAAAAAGATAAATCTAAAAATGAAGACATCAATGGAAGTTGTAAAAGCGTGTGGGCTCTTTATAAAACCTCGTGATCCCATTCGCTTCCAACGTCGACTTGTAGTCTATAGTCGAGATATGTATCACAGACCCGGACAAGAAAAAGAATGTCAAAGCGTTATTCATACAACCCACCGTAGTGGGAGTCAAAACCCGTGACTGAAACTACCTTAAAAGAAGAAGCAATTCTTTTCGACAAGACTCGTCCACATCTTCCAACTTCAGAGCATTTGGACTATGGGGATGCTTCGGCAAAGGGGCCTTCGCGCTGGCTCCCTATCCTGGATAAACTCCAGTTTCAAAGGTGATTACGTAAGCAAACTTTAGAACTTTATATTCAGGGGTTGACTCAGAAAACTAAAGATTTAAAAACCGTGTTATAGGTACCAGCTTATTCAAATTCTCTTTAATTCTTATCGTCATCACATCAACTCCGAATACAATGATATCAACCCTGCCCATCGGAAATTTTCCTCCCAACCTCACTCATTTTATATGTCCACCTCGATCATGTCCTTGCATGTTTTCTTCACTTCCTCAGCCATGTTTGCTTATTTTCCATTGTCATCTCATCCTTCAAAATTCTCAAATCCTCCATGACTGCCATCAACTCCCTTCGTGACCACCACATCCTACATGATCGCCCTCGACTCCATCATTCATATGGCCCTCGCACATCCTACTTGCCATCAACTCATCATCTTGGACAGAACACTGGGCACTTTCAGAATTGCCTTTAAAGACATTCAAAATTAAACAAAAATTAACAGCTAGGTTCTTTAACATCATTTGATGATTTAGGGATTTGAGAGGTACAACCCTTATCATGGAATATTTAGGTGATATATACTTAAAAAGTATTAATGTTTATTGATCATCATCATCTTAGCATTCACCCCAACAAAATTGGGATCGGTTTCATGGACTCAATATAAAGAATCTCAGATCGTTATCACGTCAGATTGTGTTATCACATCAGATTGTGATGTCGGATACTCGTTTTCACACATTACAACCTTAATGTTTATTGATAAACATTTTTAATTTAGAAAATGTGTAACCCATCGGAAGTTAATTTAGAATAAGCATTTTTAGAAAGTCCTTGAAAAGGACTTATCCGTAAGCAGTAGCAATGCCAAACACAGCCTTAAGATGATTGGCCAAAAGATTTTGGATTTGTTTGAGTCAGGTTGACAAGCTTTCATTACTTAATGAGACAAACATAGATGTAATATATTTCTAGCAATCTGGAATCAGCTGTGGAACAACCTGAAGTCTAGAAAGCTTCATAAAAAATTCACCAAATTTTGCAACCCTCACCACACCCTTCTAAGTTGGTAATTGCTAGGCGATACAACTATAATTGTATATAGTACATTGGTTTTATGCTATACCAAATGATTGGAGTCTTTTACCACTTACCAAATCCTTAGAAGTAATAGTTTCTTGTTTTCCGTTTGTCTATATATGTTCCTTTCATTGTCTTGTTAAGACAAACCTAGCAATACTATGTTACAATCTAATCATGTTGCTTTCATACCTACATTTTCTAATGGGTATTACCGTGCTGACATTAGAGGATTTCTTTTAAGTTCAGAAGTTCACACTACACTTTATATTAGCCAATTAGTGTGTTCATCCATGAAGTAGGAACACGACACATTGACACAACACGATATTGACACAGAGACCTAACAAATTCTTAAAATGTAGGGTACTGGAACACGACGATACAACCATACATATGCATGTATGCATCTATGTATATTACATAATACAAATCAGCACCCATGGGGATTATGATGTATTCTATTAAGTAAAATATATAAATTTTCAATGTCAAAAATCTCTAACTTCTAATCAAGCAACAAAATCAAACAAAATGATATTAAACTTGTTTTGATACCTAACCTCCTAGTTGAAATGATTTTTAAACTTTGTTGATAAAGTATCCACCAATTTAAGATCATTTTTATAATTGTTTATAAAAATGCGGCTCCAAAGTGTTTGACATGCCACCTTGATGTTTTATTTAAAACTTACACTGCTTCCACACAACTTTCTAGATATTTTAAAATCGAACACGGTTAGGAGTGTCCAATATGTGGCAGGCAAGTGCCACTGGCACATGTCTAACACCGACATGATACTCATTTAGTTCCAATATGTTTTGCATGGTCTTTGTTTGGATGGATATAGGGTAAAAGATGATGTTATCAAAAAAAAGCCATAAAATTCTCAACCAACTGATGTAAATTTAAACATGCAAAGTCATGATATTTTTGTAACTATGATTAAGGATGACGATCAGTTTAGGGACGAAGAGCAACAGGAGTGGTGTCGAACATTTTAAAGAAGAGTATGTTAAAGAAGAGTGGAAAGTGGACTTTCAGCCGCCATAGGAGGAAAGTTCCTTTTATTCTTCACAGTCATACTAGTATGCATGAGATGATTGCAGATACTTGATACAATCCAAGAAATTCAAAGTATAATAGAAGATTATGCATCCTTTTTCTTTTTTATCCAAAACACATACATAGATGACATAATAAAGTTCATGCCTTTTCTCTTTTTTTTAATGCTTGTTGGATTAGAGATCTTGACAGAGAATGTCAATCTAAACCTGACAACAGAGGGATGAGACAGGGATGTCATTGGAGAAACTATAAACATTCTTGACTAAGGAAAAGAATAGGTAAATGACATAACATTTCCCCCACCAACCAAATGGTTTAGTTCATGCTAACTCAAAGTACCCTGGCAGAGTAACTAGCAATAAGAAGGGTTTGCATCAGACGAACTTTCTCCTCATATGAAAGCAGTCTTTAAATTATGATAAGATTAGAGAAATATTGTAGCTACAGATCACCTCTCCTCAAAAGAAATGAGAGAATTTCTGATGCCCGACTTTGAAGTAACCGGCTATTTAGTTTAAGCATGTACTTGCATTAAGTAGAGAAATGAGTGCTAGTCTGCTAGATAATGGATATTATGTCACAAAAATTTAATATCTAATGCAATTGGATAATAATATGCATGCCTAGTAACTAGTCCAATAATATTTAACTTCTATGTGCACTGTAGGAAAATATTAAAGATCGTGAATCATACCCATATTCTCCATCATTTTGGGCATGACAAACACCATGAGCAACATGAAACCCATCATTAGCCCCATTGGACTTTTCACAAGGGACATAATAGAAAATGGTTCCCTTACCTGCAAAAAGAATAATATGACCAAGACTTTAGCAGATTCATCAATTAAAAAAGGCAAGAATAATTGGCACGCAATTGGTAGATAGTTTTA
The DNA here is from genome assembly GCA_030789695.1 of Scilla litardierei. Taxonomy (NCBI): domain Eukaryota; kingdom Viridiplantae; phylum Streptophyta; class Magnoliopsida; order Asparagales; family Asparagaceae; genus Scilla; species Scilla litardierei. Next base: position 66,485,862 of record CM061142.1, on the reverse strand, counting down.
CTTCATAATATTGTTCTTCTCTTAAAGGTTCTAAAACCAGTTCATTCAAAGCCCTTCTATTCTCTGTCAATGCTGCCTGAACTTTGCCAGGGTTCCTTGCACTGATATCAACACGAACCTGTGGCAGAATTAGAAACACCTTTTACAAGCTGAGTAAGCAAGGGAGGGTGGGCGGCCAGGTAGATAGAATATAAGGGGAGTTACCGGTGAAAAGAAATAACCCAGTGCAGCCACTTCAATCAGATTAGTGCCCGCTGGCACATTGTAGCTTATGCAATAGTCAAAGAATTCCAAATGAATTGTTAGTACATCATATGGACTGAAATTATAAAAGCCAATGATTAATCCATTACAACTCATTGGAATGTTCTTTATATGCCCTACACATCATACAGTTGTACCATCAAATTCTCATTAAACCTGCAACCCGAGAGTTGTTCTATGCTAATCAACAAGAACCAAGACACTTCTTCAACCCTCAGGTGCTAGCAGCAGGACGGGTACCAGGTCTAAATATATGTTACTTGCATCTACAAATAAGAATGATATTGGGGCAAAGAGAAAGGAAATTCCCTCTTAGTGTACGCTCAGGACAATAAATTAATGTACCAAAGACCTTACAATGCAAATGCAAAGCATTTAGGTAATCAACAATCATAATTTAAAATGTATTTGAAATGATTTCATATCATAGTTTAACCACTGAGAAATCCAGGAGACTCACATTTGTAACTTGTTTTCAGCATAAAGTCAATCTCTACGATAAATAATACAGTCTTAAGACTTATTTCACATAAAATTTAAGGGAAAAAATTAACATAGGCATATAGTTCATCCAAATCAACAGTCCTAGAGCACGAAGTTGGCTCAGGTTGTCAGTCTATTCAATAGATGGAAAACAAAAAAGAAATCCTCTCATTAGAAAGGAAGATAATGATAAATAAGTCAAAAACGTCATCAAGCACAACCGCACAAGCCTTGTCTATGTCAATCGCCTTGGTGATTAGCCTGCAAACACATGCACCAAAGTAGAAGCTGTAACTTATTCTTTGGTCTCTCGGTCAATTGAACTATTTCCTCAAGCCTATACCTAAAGAAACAAGAAAGAACAAAAAAAATCTACATCAGGACCTTCCATTGCAGATGTAACATAAATTGTTTGCGGTGTAGTATCGCCTGACAGTCAGAAATCAATATGGCTTGCCCTGAACAGATGTTAGAATGGCCAAGAATCTCCTCTCAATATAACGGTATTGCCAACCACTACTTTATCTATGTTCCAGTCCATAAGGTCACATCCATATTTTCTTTCGCTGAAGCAACTTCAAAAATGATCACCCAAAAGGTGCATCAGAAGTATGGTAGCCTCTCTTCTGCACGTTGCTATGCACGAAGTAATCGGAACAATAAGAATAAGAAATTATGAAAAACAACTATTCTTATCGCCTGGAAAGTGTAACATAACAAACTCAGTCCACAATAATGGAAGGACATCGGCTTCAGCAACCAATAACCTGATAATGTAACATAATAAACTCAGTCCACAATAATGAAAGGGCATAGGCTTCTGCCTCTGGAACTAATACCGTGATCACCGAATCAACAAAGAGCTCACATCTTTAAGCACTCAAACTATGATCAGACATGCCATTCGCTGTTTTACACATACGACCATGAAGAAACACAGTGTTCATTACTTTGGAAAAGGGAAAGAACAGTCCATACAAGAAATGAACATTATAGATCAAAATTAAAAAATGTTAAATTTCAAGAGACCCCACTAAACTTTGAGGTGCATTGAAGAACCCCCAACTTGTTTCGCTCCAACCGGCCCTCAACTTTTGATTTTCCATAAACCCCCCTAACGGCCGCCGCTGATGGTGTTAGATATGTAAAAATTTAGAAAATATCAATAATAATTAAATCATTACCTGGATATTGAATAAATTTCTAATATTATCAAAAACATGTCATGCCCCGTTCTCCCGAATAAGGAGAGAAGTAGCTGACGAGGCCGCCGTAGTATTCAGACTCAGGCTTTGAGCCCTCTTATCTAAATACTACAAAGCATTTTTTTTGTAGTTAAGTTAAATAAATAAGCAGGCCACTGCAACAACACTGGAATAATATATAGAAAAAGTAAAGTGCTCCAACCGAAAATAAATTCGCAGTACTGAAAAGAAAACGAACATTACATTACATTAATTCTGATTTGGAACCCCGAGTAAACCGTAGGACGCTAAGTAGCCGGACTTCACCCAGTGTGGGTGAAAAGTGGTACCACAACCAAGGACACGAGCACTGGAGGGGCCTCTCGTAACTCCCCCTTACGGGAGTGGGACAAATCTCGGGTTTTCTGTGGAAAATGGAGAAAACCATCATTTACCTAATGGTACAACACGAGTGCACCACCGGCCTCTCTAACCGCTCAAACTCCCCCATTCGGGAGTGATACATCGGGTGAAAATATAACCGATGTCCGCTCCTTAACTCCTATAGTTTACCTGTGTTTCCCCCAAACCCACATCTGGAGTCTCACCCATTTTTAGAATGGATAGAGCACTATTGATGTTATCTCTCTGCCTCACTCTCAGTTTTTAGAACAATTCGCCGTTATAGCGTTAAATCATCTAGCGGTCTCAACTACCGTTTTTATACTTCCATTATACAACAATCTCATCATCACCATCACATGGGGCATATCATAATGAAAGCTTAATAACAGAATTTAAACATAACTTAAGACAACAACACCATGTCATTTACATGTACCAATGACATGAATATTCATTTAACCACATAACCATATTGAGTAAGAATAATGATGGCCAATTAACCGCAATTAATGAGTAAAACAGCACTTAATGAATTCAGCTTGCTGAAATTGTAGAACAGTCAGATTGAGGGTGGTTTTTGAGGCAATTGCAGTTGGAATTTGGAAAAACATAAAACTACAAAGTTGTAGATATGTGTGTTTTCCTTTTACTGACCAATTTTCTTAAGTTCAGTCGACATATGTGTTTTATGGTGAATTCTCCTGACAGATATAATTTCAGCATACTGAACCAGAAACTGAGTCATGTTCAAGTCCATTTTGCTACTAGTTACATGTAGATATAGGATTTTCGGAAAGCTACAAAGTTGAAGAGCTTGAAGCCAGCTTTCCAACGACACCAAGAGTACCTCATTTCATTAAGTGTGCAAGAGATTGTACCCATTTTACTGGGATGTGTACAGATTATCTAATATCAGACCAGTCTTAAAGACTGGATTTTTAACCTAACTTTCAGTTTGAATTAGAAAAGATTGTGAACATGAAAGTTGTTAAGGACATCAAGATGCACAACATAAATTTTTTCCAAGCAATTTCATGGAGCCAATTAAGAGCAGATCATTACTAAAGTTTCAGCTAATCGGTACAAATTTCCAGCAATAACTATGTAGACCATTCATGATATTAAACATGGATTAGACTAAATATCATGCATATAATGATCCCACTAAGTGGAGTTGAGACTCCTACTAACATGTTAAAAGAACCTACTCAATCTAAAACTTAATCCTAACTAGGATGTTAAACGAATCCTACCTCAATCTAGTCCTTCTTAGAATTTTCCTTGGCCTTTCTTCTCCTTGAAGAACTTGAGCCTTCTCTCCTAGCCTTCCTTCTTCAAGCTCCTAATTTGCATCTAATTGTTGGATTTTTGGAGATGTTTTGGGATGAATTTGGTGTCAGAATGATGAGGGGAGAGAGTTGAGTTCTTGGTAGTGGAAGGGCATGTGCTTGGGGTGGTGTTTGGTGGAGGGAATGGTGGTGCAAAAGGGGAGAAAGGGGGAGGGGAATTTTTGGCCTGGTGTAAGGGGGAGAGAGGAGGGGGTGAGAATGAGAGAAAAAATTTGATTTTTGGTTTTCTTTTGGTTTTGTTTTTCCCCCAAAATTATCTCATCCACACACTTGGTCAAGGTTAATGACAAGTGTATTTTCTTACTCATGCAACATGATACCAATGCTAATAAGGTGTCATGGTTAGAAATTTTAGGAATTTGCATTTTTGAAAAAAAATAAAAATACATAAGGAAATACACCATACATCTTAAATATATGGTATTTCCTCAAATACTTCTATTTACTAATACCAAATGATGAGTTAAAATCTTTTTAAAAATAATTACATCACCAAAATAGTTAAAGAAAAATACGTAGATACTCCCAAAAATTATACGTACACATCTACGCCAAAAAACGTACCAATACATGTACATTAAGATTGGGGTCATTACATCCTACCACCCTTAAAATAAATTCCGTCCTCGGAATTTCAAAATAAGGAAGAAAAATTCTATACATTACATTAGGAGTGGCAAAATAGACCCGACCAGACCAGACCCGAACCCGGCCTCTTGGGTCGGGTATGGGTAGGGGCCAATCCGGATCGGGTGCGGGTTTGACCACTCGACCCGGTTGACCCAAATTCGACCCATATTTCACTCTTTTCACCCTGAACCCGACCCGTGATAGTGTTTTTTGCAAAATAATCACTCTTTTCACCCCAAACCCAACCCGAACCCGGTTGACCCAAATTCGACCCGAACCCAACCCGAACCCGATTTGACCACTCGACCCGGTTGACCCAAATTCGACCCATATTTCACTCTTTTCACACCGAACCCGACCCGTGATAGTGTTATTTGCAAAATAATCACTCTTTTCACCCCAAACCCAACCAGAACCCGACCCGTACCCGACCCGTAAGACAAACCGGGTCGGGTACGGGTTACCCGGTTTGGACCTGGTCGGGTACGGGTTCCCGAACCTTGACCTGGAGTTTATCTGGGTCGGGTTCGGGTTTACCTCTATTCGGGCGGCTCAAATCTGACCCGACCCAAACCCGACCCGATTGACACCCCTACATCACATCATCTTACAAGATTTACATCAAACAGACAAGTGAGTGTACTTCTCTCTCATTTCATACTCGAGTTTCCATGTAGACTCTCCTGGTGACTCTCGGTGCCACATAACACTCACTAGATTGACTTCTTCCTCAGTATCTTCTGTCTTCGATCCAGAATAGCCACATGTTGTTGATCATACGTCAAGTCTGGTCGTACTTCAATCTCTGAGAAGTCGACGACGTGATTAGGATCTCAAATACACATCCTGAGTTGCGATATGTGAAACACGTTATGCACTCCTTCAAGAGATGCTGGCAATGCAATCCTATAAGCCACCTCTCCAACATGAGCTAGAACTTCAAAGGGTCCAATATATCTCGGGCTCAGCTTCCCTCGTGTTCCAAAACGGACCAGTCCTCGCATTGGCGAGATCTTCAAGAACACTAGTTCGTCTGGCTGAAACTCTAAGTGTCGCCTCTTCGCATCCGCTCAGTGCTTATAACGGTCTTGGGCTATACGAGAATTATCTTTGACGACTCTCACTACACCTACGGTTTCAGCGATCATATCAGGGCCCAACAATTCGCGATCTCCAACATCATCCTAACTAAGAGGAGATCTGCACTTCCTCTCATACAAAGCTGCAAATGGCGCCATGCATATACTGGCTTGAAAACTATTATTGTATGCGAACTCTACCAGATGTAGATGTTCATCCCAAGAGCCCTTGAAATCCATCTAGGATCTGAATCGTCCTCTCCAACTGACCGTCTGTCTGTGGATGGTATGCAGTGCTAAAACTTAGTTGAGTTCCCAAGCTAGCCTGCAGACTTCTCCAAAAGTGAGACGTAAACCTAGTGTCACGGTCGGAGACTATGCATATAGATACTCTATGAAGCCTCACGATTTCCTGCATACACGACTTAATCAGAATATAGACCAACAATAAATCAGACTGATATAAAACAAGAATCTCACCTCCATATATCTCTTGGTGAGATGGTCGGTCGACTGGCCCACTCGAAAGGGTATGAAGTGAGCTGATTTGGTCAATCGATCAACGATTACCCAAATAGCATCATATCCTCGAGAAGTACGGGATAAGCCAGTTACAAAATCCATCGTCACATGTTGCCACTTCCACTCTGGAATCGGAAGAGGCTGCAGTAGTCCTGCCGTTTTCTGGTGCTACGCTTTGACTTGCTGGCATGTCAGACATGAAGTTACACTCCTGGCCACTCCACGCTTCATGATGTGCCACCAAAAATGCTGTCGCAGATCACGATACATTTTGGTGCCTCCAGGATGGACGATACATTTTGGTGCCTCCAGGATGGATAAAATAAGGTGAGCTATGAGCTTCTCTCAACAGTTCGTCCCGAATGTCGCCCGATGGCACACAAATTCTGCTCCCAAAACGCAGAGACACATCTTCATGAATACATAAATCATTACGAAGTCCAATCTCTGTCTGCTCTCGAATCTTCTTCAACTTCCCATCTCCAGACTGAGCTGCCTTAATCCTTTCAACCAAATCAGATTGAACTTGCAAATTTATCATCACTACTGATGTACCAGGCAAGACTGAGCCCGAGATATATTGAACCTTTTGAAGTTCTAGCTCATGTTGGAGACGTGGCTTATAGGATTGCATTGCCAGCATCTCTTGAAGGAATGCATAACGTGTTTCACATATCGCAACTCAAGAGGTGTATTGGAGATCCTAATCATGTCGTCGACTTCTCAGAGATTGAAGTGCGACCAGACTTGACGTATGATCAACAACCTGTGGCTATTCTGGACCGAAGACAGAAGATGCTGAGAAAGAAGTCAATCAATCCAGTGAGGGTTATGTGGCACCGAGAGTCACCAGGAGAGTCTACCTACCAGGAGAGTCTACCTGGGAACTCGAGGATGAAATGAGAGCGAAGTACTCTCACCTATTTGTTTGATGTAAATCTTGTTGTAAGATGATGTGATGTACAGAATGTTTTCTCCCTTATTTTGAAATTCCGAGGACGGGATTTATTTTAAGGGGTATGATGTAATGACCCAAATCTTAATGTACGTGTATTGGTACGTATTTTGGCGTAGATGTGTACGTATAATTTTTGGGAGTATCTACGTATTTTTCTTTAACTATTTTGGTGAAGGAATTATTTTTAAAAATATTTTTAACTCATCATTTGGTATTAGTAAATAAAATTATTTGAGGAAATACCATATATTTAAGATGCATGGTGTATTTCCTTATGTATTTTTATTTTTTCAAAAATGCAAATTCCTAAAATTTCTAACCATGACACATCATTAGCATTGGTATCATCTTGCATGAGTAAGAAAATACACTTGTCATTAACCTTGACCAAGTGTGTGGATGAGATAATTTTAGGGGAAAAACAAAACCAAAAGAAAACCAAAAATCAAATTTTTTTCTCTCATTCTCACCCTCTCCTCTCCTCTCTCCCCCTTACACCAGGCCAAAAATTCCCCTCCCCCTTTCTCCCCTTTTGCACCACCATTCCCTCCACCAAACACCACCCCAAGCACCTCCCCTTCCACTACCAAGAACCCCACACTCTCCCCTCATCATTCTAACACCAAATTCATCCCAAAACATCTCCAAAAACCCAACAATTAGAGGCAATTAGGAGCTTGAAGAAGAAAGGCTCAAAAGTATTTAACATTGAAGTAAGAGGTATTTCAGGAAGAAAATATCTTTAACCATTTGTTATAAATAATCTAACACGGTTCGGGGCTCTAATAAATTTAGTTTAAAAAGCAGAAGTTTAGACGTGTTTAGAGTATAAAAACGTACACGAGGATTTCTTCGAAACGGTTCAAATTTCAAGACGGTTTATAAAAAGGGTTTTTCTCATATTAGTCCCTTAAACCTTTGTATTTCGATATTAGTCCCTTAAACCTTTGTAATTTGAATTTAGTCTCTTAAATGTTTAACATTAATCTAAATAGTCCCTTTTGTTAACCTAAATAGTCCCTAATGTTTAACGTTTAACCTAAATAGTCCCTTAAAAGGACTAAATTCAAATTACAAAGATTTAAGGGACTAATATCAGAATACACATAATTTAAGGGACTAATATGAGAAAAACCCTTATAAAAATTTAGCCTTAAAGAACCTGAAGATAGTGATGTGATTGGGATGCGATGAATGCGGATGGTGCATCGAACATGGACGGTGCGACGAATGCGAACGGTGCATCGAACGTGGACGTGATCTCATTTGGAAATGATTTAATGTGAAAATCGTGGCATTTAATGGGAGAATAATATTAATACTTTATTTGGCAATTTTTAAATATGGAGGGTGATTTAGTCCTTTGAACTAAATACAAAATTAGTAGGAGTTTTATTATAAATAAAGGGGGAGATCTAGATAGGATTGATATGGTGATTTTGAGATAGAATTGGAATTAGAGGTGAGATTATCCCTCGTTCTTCGGAAGAGTGTGGACGTCCCCTTCAATTGGCGTCTTGGGAGGACGATCATCCATTTAATTGTGGTCAATGGATCTCTTTTATTTTCAGTTTTTATCTGATAAAAACAGATCTTATTTGGTTCCTATCAATTTGGTATCAGAGCATCTACGATCCATGGCGGCGACAACGAGATCTAAAGATCGTATCGACGCGGTGGAGAAAAAATTCAATGGAGAGATTGAAGGCATCAAGAAATCCCTAACGGAGCATGGCAAAGCGTTAGCAAGGTTGACGGCTTCCAATGACAAGATGGCGGCTATACAAGACAAACAAGGCGAGACCCTCTCTTAAATCGTCCAACATCTCGCGCTTCTCATGGCGAAGGGTGGAAACGATGGCGTAAACACTAATCCTACGATAAAGGCGACACCTTTAGAGAAGGGGAGGGAAAGATGGATAACCACGGGCTTGCTCTCTGACTCCGACGATTCTTCAATGAGGAAGAGGAATGGGCTTGGATGGAGGAGGAACTCGTCGCGCATCAACGGAGCACCGGTGGAAGCCGACGAACCCCAGAGTCAAATAGGGGGCCGGCCGGCCCAAAACTGGGGCGGGGGCAGCCGCCCCGTCCAAATCGACAGCTGGCAGGGCCGTCCGAATCCTGTCGGCCTCCAACAGGGTCTGCTGACCCTGCCTGGTACATCAAGAGGACCGTCGGGCCGCCGACAGCCCCAATAGGGCCCGTCGAAGGCTCGGCAACCCCCAGCGACCCCCTGGCAGCCACCAGGGGGTTTCCCTAGGCCTTCCCAGGCCGAACAGCACGTCAGATGCTTCCTCAGACGCGGCACATCCACGTTCGATGCACCGTCCGCATTCGTCACACCGTCTATGTTCGATGCACCCCAATCACATCGAATATGGACGGTGTGAAGAATGCGAACGGGGTGACGAATGGAAGACGGTATATCGAACGTAAACGTGATCTCATATGGAAATGATTTAATGTGAAAATCGTGTCATTTAATGGGAGAATAATATTAGGACTGTATTTGGCAATATTTTAAATAGGGAGGGTGATTTAGTCCTTTTGACTAAACACATAATTAGTAGGAGTTTTATTATCAATAAAGGGTGAGATCTAGAGAGGAGTGATATGTTGATTTTGAGATAGAATTGGTATTAAAGGTGAGATTATCCGTTCTTCGGGAGAGTACGGACGTCCTCTTCAATTGGCGTCTTGGTACGACGATCACCCTGGTCAATGTATCTCTTTTATTTTCAGTTTTTATCTAATAAAAATCAAATCTTGTTTGATTCCTATCAATTTTGTATCAGAGCACGACAATTCTGCGGCCACGATGGAAGATCAACATGTGTTTGATGAAATGATACAAAGAGATGATGTATTGCGACAAGACGGGACCATGCTTTATCGATATGAAAAAATTTAGGAGGCAGCTAACAATTATGTTCTAGCAAAAACTCATTTCAACAACATTCCCACAGTTAAGGGTGGAACTCTACATTTACGATGTCTAGTTAAATTGATGGGTTGTTATCTGGTGACTGTATACTATCAAAGTTGCATTGCATTAGGTTCAGAAATCTTAACTTTTGATCCAAAGAATGTTACAGTTTTTCTTTATAGAGAACAAGCTTATAGAGCACTTTGTTTTCTTGAAGCTGCTAACTCGGAGATGATAAAATTTTATGAGATTTTTCCCGAGGAGGAGACCCATTCGAAGGGCGACACGGCTGAACAAAGACGAAAATAACGGCAGAGATGCAGAACAAAAGGTGTCAGCTTTGAAAAGGGACAATGGCAAAATCATCTCTTTGGAGAATGTCCAAGAAAAAGAAGATCCAGCTTTAGATCTGAACCCAGCTGACGACTCCGACGAAGATCCAAGGCATCCCGACCATTGGAAGGATACAGAAGGGAGCAGCGGCCCCGTCACAGGTCCCCAAGGCCCTGCAATCTCTCTGTAGGGCCCCGCGGGCCCTGTCCGGGTACACATGAGCCTCGCAAAGCTTCAGAGGTAACGGTGGGCTCATTCGGGTCTTGCGATTAGTTTCATGCCATGGTGAATCCTCAAGGAACCTTGGTGGTTGATGTAGCTTCTTTCCGAGCTTCGTGGAGGGCGATGGAGACCTTGGATGGCCTTTTGATCCAGTAAACGACACCATCAGTCGGAGAAGAGTATCTCATGCACTTCATGCACCACCTTGAGGACAAGGTTGTACTTTGAAGGCGGAGTAATGATGCGATTGGGGTGCGACAAATGCGGGTGGTGCATCGAACATGGACGGTGCGATGAATGCGGACGGTGCGACAAACGTGGACGTGATCTCATTTGAAAATGATTTAATGCAAAAATCGTGTCATTTAATGGGATATTAGGACTTTATTTAGCAATATTTTAAATGGGGAGTGTGATTATCCCTATTTTAAATTGGTATTAGAGATGAGATTATCCCTCGTTTTTCGAGAGAGTGCAGACGTCATCTTCAATTGGCTTCTTGGGAGGGCGATCACCCCTTTAATTATGGTCAAGGTATCTCTTTTATTTTCAGTTTTTATCTAATAAAATTCAGATCTTGTTTGGTTCCTATCAGATAGTCAACAGGAATTTAAAGTAGCGATGTAGCTGAAAGAATATTTTTTTAATCCAGAGTAAACAAAAAATGGATCTTTATCTCAGGGCATGAAAGAACTCTTAGCCCCATCTTTCCGACTGATTTGTTAATATTTAGACTATTAAATGGAGAAGAAATCTAAATTACACTAGTCCTGTAGTAGAATTGTAGTAGAATAGCTGAATAGGAAAATAAAAAAAAATCTTGACCCTGCATAATTAGAACAAGTTGGATTCTGGCAATAATGCAACTCAGAGCCTTCAAGAGTCTAGTTTTCCATTTGTTTTAGTGAGCTTCAAGTAGAAATCCAAAAGGGGGTCCCAGAAACAAAGCATGAATGAACCAGGCATTTACTGGAACAATGAACTGATAGTTTGTTCTGGTCTAAGGCAGCATACATTGATTAAGCAGGATCCATCTAGGTCTGTTGCATTGCTTCGAGTCTTTCTTTCTAACTTTATATTGATTTTGTTCCGTCATTTTAGTTCATAGTTAAGATGTGTCTTGCAGATCTATGCAGCAGGGGTACTTCTATCATAAGCCATACCAGGATCCCACACACAGATATCTATACCAAACACCGACACTACTTGGACACATCTCGGATACATGTCGATCACTTTTCAATACCTGTCGACACATGTCGAAAATGGTTACTTCTATACTTGTATTTTGTCAGATTTATACTTGTATTTTTGTGAGGTATACATGTAATTTCGTAGGCTATACGTGTGACTTTGTGTATGCTTAAGATGACTAGAAAATGTAACAAGCTGAACCGATAAACTTGTCAAAATTATATATTTGAAAATTAGATTGTTTGATGTAAAATGTTACATTATGTTTGGTGTATGCACATAAATATATATAATATAGAGAATAATGGGTATCATATGATCTATGGGGTTAAGGCTCATATACAGTCTCCAAAACTCAATCCTCCGTTATTTTTTTGGATGATCGTAACCATCATTCATTTTGATCTTCATATTCTAAAACATCAAAACACTAAATATTGAATGAATCTAACGAGTTTTACCCATTACTCCACCCATCGCAAATATTCTAGTCATGAAAAACCATTAAATTTGTGACGAATGGATGCACGGGTAAAGCACTTTGGGTTCGTTCGATATTTGGCATTTTGAAATTTTAGAATATATAGATCAAAATGGGCAGTTCCGATCCTCCAAAAAGTAACGGAGGGTGAAGTTTAGAAGGTATATACGATGATTAACCGCATATGTCATATGATACACATTATTCTCTATAATATATTATATTATATTATGATAGCTAGGTCCTCATAGCCTCTCTTTTACAAACTTATCATGTTCCATACACATACCCATGTCCATGCTTTCTAGCTACACACAACAAGAACGGTGTAAAAATTTTAATTCAAAATCGTATAAAAGTGGAGACTTGAATCCTACGCTATGAAGTCAAGCCTAACTATAGATACTAAAGCAACCCAAAAAAAACTTGAATTTTCTTGGACTTAAAAGAGTACCCAATCTGTGTCATATTCTAATCTTGTTGATATCAAATATCAAAACCAACACTCCTAATGGATATAGTAAGGAGACCCCTCATTTTCAAGACATCTGTTTATAGCTCTACATTTATCCAATAAAGTTAAGAGTCTTTATATCTATCCAAAGTCTAAAGTCTCCAAGTGATGAGCATTTGAAAAGTATATGTCAGTGCTGAGTTGCAAAGCTTGTGGGAGACTTTATTGATCTACGCATGGCTATACAACCACATCGCTTTTCAACAGTTCTTTATTTCATTTTACTCTTTCACTTTACTTCCCTAATTCCATCTTGCAAATGGGGCAGGTTGGATCTCGTAGAAAGCAATAGTTAGCAAGGTGCTGGTCTCAATTTTCTTGCGGTGCAGCAAGTCATGAGAAGATTTTAACAGGAAAGTACTTCATGGTCCTAAAGTTATATTCAGCATTTTACTTATTTATAGCAATCATGTTGTCATGACAAATCAAATAGTTAGTTTATGTGGATTTCTAGACAATTTACATCGATCTGATCGGAATCTAATTCCTCCACAGCCCAAACTCTAACATGATTCTTTTTATTCTTATTCCTTCTCTCTGTTTGCTTATGTACATACATATTTTACTTACTTCCAGCAGGAATTTTGCATGGTCTAAATCTAATTATATATGTGTTCTTTCTTAATCAAACCAAGGGAATACATCTCAGAATCATCAAATAAATACGGCAAAGCATTTCAACTCTTTTGAAAATCTCATTTGGTAATTCAAGATTTTTCTTTACTTCAAAATGTGCTACTTTTTATTGCAAACAGTTGTCCAAAATAAGTTCATGCATACAAACTATCATGGATGTACAAAAATATCCCAGCAACCATTTTATGAGAACTCTTTTAATTTAAAATGAAGTTAGCTATACAGGACTCCTACAACATCGTTTCTGATCAGTGTCTTCTTTTAATAAACCTGTTTCCTATCTCTTAATAATTCAAAACATTCAATAAAGTTCTAATTAAGATGAAAGAACTATTTCAGGTGCAACGTAAATGTGCAACATAACACTTTACGAAGTTCCAAACATCATCTATTATACATGCAAGTACAAACATGAGAAGCAAGTGGGATTATAACAAAGTTCAAATGAAGGTTGCATCATGCTAATTGCAGATGTAGAGCGATAAAATATCAATCGTATAGGATACAATGAAAAATAACCATCCGGTCGAACAAAAGCAACCCTTTCGCCACCATTTAGTATGACTTTCGTGTTAGAGACCTTTGTTGGGAGACCAAATCCTTTTGACCCCATGCCTGTTGGAAAGCAGTAGAATTTGATCTTAGTTATGCATGGTTTTCATGCTTCAATTATATGCTTATAAGGTAACTGATCTAGCTGTTAGAAAAAATTTGGAATACAGAAACCAAGTTGTAAACTAAAAACTCCAATTACATGAAAAGCCACAAATTACATAATAACCATATGAGAATAACTTAGCATATTTGAAAGAGGAGACTTGGCGGTCGCACGGGAAAAGAACAATGGGCAAAATAATTGACCAAATGCAATATACTGCATTGAGATCAAATGGGGCGCACTCTCTTTCCAAAGGAAGTACATAACTGAAATATTTTTTATGAGCATCTGAAACAAAAGAATGTTGTAGCAGACATCAGAATGCTTTCTGGAATGTTATCGATGTGCACATATTGCGCCAATTAACACTACCCTCAGGATTGTTAGATGTTGGACCAAGCCAAGGACCATGTGTAAAGAAATAAACAAAAAAGGTCATGCAACCCAATGTTAAAGCGGAATCATTACTAGGTTTTCCTTTATTATGGGTAAATTGCATATAATGCCATCCTTCTGCAGGGAGTTCAAGTACAAATCACCCTTGTGTGTTTATTTATAACTTACAAGCACATAACATCGTTTGGTCCTGATCTAAGGCTAATGATGTTAATGTTCTTGCCCACAATATAGACATATACAGAACAATCAACCTTAAGTAATATTTATTCACCAGATATCTCTTTCTATCCCATGTTAAGATTTTTGCTCCATCTTCGGTTCTACAAAGCCATGCAGAAACATGTATGTCACGGTGTGTGTGTGTGTGTGTGTAAACCAACAAGTAGACTGCAAATTTTAGTAAAACATAATCAAATGAGTTCTTAAACGAATTGATTATAATGAATTGCAACTGTAGTTAGAATTAAAATATATGTTTGAAGAATTGATGATAGTATTGATGGTATCATGCAGCTCTACGGTAATATAAGTTGGGTTTTGGGCCATTACTGCTTATCCCCAAATTATGGAGGATGTGAAACCTTGAGGTGTGATGAAGGTGATTGTTACGAGGTGGAACTCGCGTACAATGAATTTGTATTATGGGGAACCAAGGGCACGATGGTTATATGGGGAAGAAGGTTTAGGTAGGCTGTTTTACAAGTGATTAGTGGGGTGAAGAAGTTGGACCCGTTGCCGGTGGTGCTCTCGGGGTCGAATCTCGCCGGATGCAGCTGAGGAAGGTTGGACGGCAGGGGGCTGAAGCCGACTTTGGTCAAGGGGCGAGCTCTCCTGCAGCACGAACAACTCGTCAGAAGGGCAGGGTTGGGGTTCAACCCTTAGCCCCTCCGAGGCATAAGTCAGTAATAGGGCTTAAAATGGGGGCTAGACACGCCGGCCGGACTAACGGTGTGTCGACCGCACGTGACGAGCTATGGGTGGGAGAACAAAGATATGGACGACCTTTGTTCTCGTGTGTGAGTTATAGATTTAGAGAGAATTTTCCAACCCCCTTTCCGTAAGAGGAGAGGGTGTATTTATACCTGACGGGTGATGACTAGGCGTGCTGAGCTGGCTCGGTTGTCAGCGGAAGCTTCGGACAAGGACGTCGGGAACAGGAGTTCCTGACCTGCTTTTGTCAGGCGGCGCAACGGCCAAGGGGTGCTTTTGTCGGGATGTCAGGGCCGAAAGCGCTAACCGTCAGTCGGTCGGGTGACGTATGTGTCAGTCGTGTCCTTATCCTAGGTCGTTTGTCGTTGGTGACGAACTAAAGGTCGGGCTATGCTATCCCTGGCGTCGGGGCGCATGAGAATCAGACGGGTCGTCCGGGTCGGTAGTTGTCCGGCCCGGCCGCGCCTCCCGTTCGGTCGCGGACTATGGTTCGCCGGCACAGATAGATACCCGCGCCTAAGTCAGCTGGCCTATCGGTGCCGTCCGGGCGCACCTCAGCACCCCTAGCCTAGGCGTACAACCGCAGTTGTTCGACCCGCTCGGGGCGGTGCGCTCGGGGAGCGCCCGTCCCCATGTGGATTCGGATTTCCGGGGTGGCTGCCCTTTTGTGAAAAGGTGAGTTAATGGGGTATGTTAGCGGATCCGGGCGGGAGTCGGACTCCTACGATCTTTAAGTCGTAACAATTGCCCCCGGCATTCGAGTGCGAGGCGGAAGCCCGGTTCGGCTCGGATGGCGTAACGCTACCGTGACACTACCTTTTAATCGCGACCCGGATTTGGATCCCAGCTCAGGGGGTGATGCTGGTCCCGCGGGGTGTGTCCCGCTATAGCGGGACCGCGAGGTCTCTTCCTGAGTTTGAGCCAAGCGGGGCGTTGTCCAAAAGGGGGAGTATTATATACCAATCTTTATCGGAGATCTAGGTGATATTTACAACACTAGGAAAAGATGTGGGTCAACCGGCGGTTGGGACGGAGGGTTGTCCACATTTGTTGTTCGCTCCGTCGGGAGGAGCAGATCCCTGCGTCGGGGCGGTCTTCCCTTATGTCGATCGCCGAATTCCTACCGCCTCATTGTCCGGGGGCGGGCCGACGCGTCGTGCTGGAGGGTTGCTCGGCCTAGCCGGGGACCCCGCGCACCGAGGGGGAACCCCAGGGAGGCTGAGGACGATGTGGCGGTGGTGGCGCCGCTGGGAGAGCCGTTGGGGGTTCCCCTCCCCCCGACACCCTGTGGGGATCGCCGAAGGTGACGGCGCCGCTGGGAGAGCCGCTGGGGGTTTCCCCCCTGACACCCCGTGAGGGTCGCCGTCGGCTGGGCGTTAATTGGGGTGTTGCGGCACGCGGCCTGACTTTCTGGACCTGCCTTTTGATCCAGTAACGGGCAGGAGGAAAGCTGGCGGGTGGGGCCTTCCACGTGTAAGGGGAATATCCTGTTGGAGGTGGTGGGGCTATGGCGGCCATCGTCGGGGGAAGTGAGGTCCGTCAGTGGCTGTCGGCTTTCTTCGTAGCTCGGCGGGGCGTTTGGGGCCGTTTTATGCCCGGAGTGAGGGGATGGGAATCCCCTGCGTCTCTCTTCCTCCTTCCCCCTGACCTCTGGAGGGGGGAATTTATAGCGAGATTCTGTGGAAGGGTTTTTCTTGGGTAATGCAGGGGATTAGTGCCGTTAATGGGCTTCGCGGAATCCCGCGCTTTGGGAATCGCTTTTCCCTGGCGGTATCCGGCACTCTGGCCTCTCGGGGGGCGTGTTGCTGCTGATGGCGTGTTGTCCAAGCGTCCTTTCGTTATGTTGAGTCGCATCGTGGCGCTGCTTTGACGAGACAGGGCCGCTGCCCTATCTGGACTGGGCGCCTATTTCGCGGCCTCTGCCTTGTGACCGGTCCGTTCCAGGTCACGTGTCTTGGCTTCTTGCGGGAGTTACACAATTACTAATTATGCCCCCAACATTCCCGTGTCCGAGATCGCGAGGTCTGGGGGAAGGGGATGTTGTCGGCTTGTGTTGCCTTTGGGCGGGGCGGGGAGTCGGCGAAGGGGTTCGGGGTGAGACACGCTGTCCTATCGTGATTTGATCTCGGGCCAAACCTGTAACGCAGGGCGGGCCCCAGTGTACCTCTTTCCCTTTTGAGGGAAAGGTGTCGGTGACTTTCAGGGAGCGGGGGGGCTGGTTTCGAATCGTAGTATCACAGGGTTCGAGCTGCGGACGTAGACTTCCTAGAAGTCCTACGCCAGTTAGGCGGGGTAGCGCGTTGCTCGCCCGGCACTTGGCCGGGGGATAGCTACTCGCTATGGTATTCTCCGAAAAATCTGAGCGTATAAAGAAGAATGTTTTCATTTAAATTTGTAAGAGCTGATCTATAGCTTGTACAGGAGTTCTTAGTTTATCGCCCGTTGTGGGGTCAGATCCGGCTCGATGATGGGATGTAGAGCTGTCCTCGCCCGTGGTTTAATGACCTCCGGATCTAGGGGTCACTGCGGGCCGGGCGGGCCCTTTTTAACTTGAGTCGATCTTGGCGCGGAGGTGATTGGCCGCCTTCTGTGCTGATGTGTTGCAAGGTCTCTTTGGCCGGGTGGAGGGGGTAGGGAAGCTGTCTTGTAGTGGCGTTTGGCCCGGGGGGAATTTTGCTGGTCGGGCCGCCTCCCCTCCATTGCTTTGTCATCTCCCTCCACGCCTCGCGGTATGGGTTTGGGAGCGGGGTAGGTGTTGACAATCAGGCCGCCTCCCCCCACGCCTCGCTGTTTCGGTTTGAGGGTGGGGTTCGGGGCCCGATTGTGCCGGGGCGGGCTGACACGCCAGGACTCGCCGTTTGGGCTCGTCGGGGATGCAGCCTTGCCGAGGTCCCTGTCCGGAGGTCGACAGCGGGGAGGTACTGGCCTGCAACCCCTAGGGCTCTCGCTTTTCCTGCCGGCGGGGGTCGGATGCCAACCTTTCTCCGACTCGTCCTTGTTTAGGGCGGACGGAGGCGTGAAAGGCGGATTTCCCTTGTGTAAGCGGAATATCCTTTTGGCGATCCGTTTGTAAGGGGAATATCTTGTTGGAGGCGGTGGAGATGCGGGAACCGACATCCTGGGCGGTGGGAACCACTGATGGCCGGTGACTTCTCTTTTGTTAGGGCGTTGTATCTCGGCCCGTTTCCCAGCGGGTGGGGGGATAATTGCCGATTTCTCATGTCTTCCGATTCTTGGTTCTCTTTCTTTCGGAAGGGTGAGTGGCGTCTTTATAGGGAGATCTCGCTGACGGTTTCCCCCATATTTATTGCGATGAGTTGGCCTTATTAATGGGCTCTTCAGATTCACGCCAGTGGGAAACCGCTTTTGCCAGGTGGCTCTTACGGATTCTCTTTTGGAGTGTACCATTAATGGTGGCGTGTTTCTCGAGCGTCCTTTCGTTTCGTCGAGTTACATCGGGGCCGCCTACTCGGGAACTGACGCCATTTCGTCCCGGTTCGTGTGCCCCTGTCTTCTTTTGATTTTTCGAGGGCCATGGGTGCGTAGCCCCCTCTGGTTTGGGTGGCTAGGGTTGGCCCTGCCCCAGAGGTTCGGAGTTTTAGCGAACTGCAAAACTTGTGTAGGAACAACAATGTTGCGTAAAATGAGTAGATGTGTATATTGCGCGTAAAAAAGGAAAAACTCACAACTATTGGTAGAATTTTAGCAGATGTTTTGCGTTCCAAGGGTGGGCCAGTTCGCTCCCTTCGGGGGTAGCCAGGATGTACGTGGCCGGCCCGACAATATCGATGACCGTGTAGGGCCTTTCCCATTTAGCGGCCAGCTTTCCCCGCTTTGCAGTCTCGGGGCGGAAGGTGGCATCTCGGAGGACCAAATCGCCGATCCTGAAAGTCCGCGGTTTCACCCGGGAGTCGTAATACCGCGCCATCCTCTGGCTGTGCTTGACGAGGCTGGTCAGGGCCCGGTCTCGTACCTCGTCTATCAACTCAAGACTGAGGCCGAGTCCTTCTCCATTGATTTCTTCGTCGAAGAGCTTTAGCCGGAGTGTCTCCTCGCCGATTTCCACAGGAACGACCGCCTCCGATCCGTATGCTAGCACGAAGGGGCTTTCTCCGGTCGAGGCCTTGTGGGTGGTACGATAAGACCACAGGATTCCCGGCAGCTCGTCGACCCAAGCCCCCAGAGCGGCGTCCACCTTCTTCTTCATTGGGTTCAAGATACATTTATTCGCGGCCTCCGCCATTCCGTTGCACTGTGGGTGGGCGACTGACGCGAACTGGAGTTTGATCCCCCAGCCCGAGCAGAAGTCGCGGAAGCCTTCGCAATCGAACTGCTTTCCATTATCCGTGACAATGGAGCGGGGAATCCCGAAGCGGCATATGATGGATTGCCAGATGAAGCCCTTCATGTCCGTCAACGCGATTCGCACCAGCGGCTCTGCTTCGACCCATTTTGTGAAGTAGTCCACGGCGACGACTAGATATTTCCTTCCCCCGGAGGCCTTTGGGAACGGCCCCAGGATGTCGAGTCCCCACTTGGCGAAGGGGATCGGGCTCAAGATGGGCATCAGGTTGGCCGGGGGTGCAGTAGTCCGTCGGCAGAACTTCTGGCACGCCTCGCACTTCTTGACGTACTGTACCGCATCCCGGATCATCGTCGGCCAGTAGTATCCTTGGCGCATTACTTTGTGGGCGATGGTGCGCCCGCCATGGTGGTTTCCGCAGAAGCCTTCGTGTACCTCGCGGATGACCTGCTCAGCCTGCTCCGGGCCCAAGCATTTCAGGTAGGGCAGGACGTCGAAATTGGCGCGGCGGCGGCGGTACAGCACTCCGTCGAGAAGCACGAATGACAGGGCCCGCCTTTCCACCTGTTTTGCCAGCATCCGCTCCTCGGGTAGCTCACCCGTCTCTAAGTACTTCATAATGGGGGTCATCCATGACGTCCTCGCGTCCGTGCACATCAGTTCTCCTTTGTCAATGGTTGGCGTCAATAGGCTTTCCACGTAGATTGCCTTCCCGATCTCGGCCGCCGAAGAGGAAGCCAGCTTAGACAGGGCATCCGCCCGGAGGTTGCTGGAGCGGGGTAGGTGTTGGACGTCCGCTTTCTTGAACTTACGGAGTTCGATCTGGATGCGGTTCAGGTATCGCTTCATTGTTTCCTCTCGGGCCTCGAAGCCCCCCAGGATTTGTTGGATGACGAGACGGGAGTCACTTAGGAGCAACACGTTCGTCGCCCCCACTGCCCTAGCGAGTTTTAACCCGTTAACCGCGGCTTCATACTCCGCGACATTGTTGGTGGCCGGGAAGCTGAAGCGTAGGGCGTATTCCAACGAACATCCGTCGGGAGTCTGAATGACGATACCCGCTCCTGTCCCGGAGCCTGTCGCGGAGCCGTCGACGTGGATGGTCCATAATTCGCCCGCTGTCATCGGGGAGGGCGCTGAGGGTTCGCCCACCTCGATCCTCCGTGGGGACGTGGTCGCCGATGGGAGCTCTGTCCGGTCCCCCGGCGGGACTTCCGTGGTGCATTCCACCACGAAGTCGGCCAGCGCTTGGCCCTTGATCGCCGTCCGGGCTTTGTACGTTATGTCAAACTCGCTGAGCTCGACGCTCCAGTTGAGCATCCTCCCTGACCGCTCCAGTCTTTTCAGGTTCTTTTCGAGGGGCATGCCGGTGTGGACGGTTATGGGGTGGGCCTGAAAATAGGGTCGGAGCTTCCGGGTTGTGGTGATTAGGCAGTAGGCGACTTTCTCGATAGGGCTGTAACGAGTCTCCGCCTCCCGGAGGATCCGGCTGGCATAGTAAACAGGGCGTTGCACCCCTCCTTCCTCCTTGATCAGGACGAAGCTAACGGCCTCCTCGTTGGTCGCCAGGTACAACCCTAGGGGTTCGCCTTCCTCCGGCCGTGCGAGGAGCGGTGGGCTCTGTAGGTATGCTCTCAGCTCCGCGAACGCCCGCGCGCAGTCGTCGTCCCACGGGATCACCTTCCTCTTGTCTTTAGCTTCGCCAAAGGCTGTGCGCAAGACCCTGAAGAAGGGGAGCGATTTCTCCGCCGACTTCGACAGGAATCGTCCCAGAGCAGCGATCCGGCCGTTCAGTCGCTGCAAGTCCCGGATCGTCCGGGGCTCCGTCATACCGATGAGGGCCGTCACCTTGTCGGGGTTCACCTCGATTCCCTGCTTCGTTATCATGAAGCTTAGGAATTTTCCCGATTGCACGCCAAAGATACACTTCACGGGGTTTAGCCTCAGGTTGTACCGGCGAACCCTTCTGGAAGGTTTCCTGCAAGTCGGCGAGGTGGTCGGGGGCCCTTCCGCTCTTCACCAGCATGTCGTCGATGTAGACCTCCAAGTTTCGTCCCACCTGAGGGCCGAATATTCGGTCCACCATCCGTTGATAGGTCGCCCCGGCGTTCTTCAGCCCAAAGGGCATCTTGGTGTAACAGAAGGTGCCTTTATCGGTGACAAAAGACGTCTTCTCCTCATCCCCCTCCGCCATCGGTATCTGGTTGTATCCCGAGAAGGCGTCCATAAAGCTTAACAACTCATAGCCGGACGCCTGGTCCACCAAGTGGTCGATCCTGGGCAGAGGGAAGCTGTCCTTCGGGCATACCTTGTTGAGGTCGGTGAAGTCGACGCACATGCGCCACTTTCCACTGGGCTTCTTCACCAGAACGACGTTGGCGAGCCAGTCGGGGTAGTCCACCGGCCGAACAAATTTGGCTTCGAGGAGCCGCTCTACTTCTTCCTCGGCTGCCCTCTTCTTTTCGCCCCCCGCACTTCTCTTCTTCTGTCAAACAGGTCGGGCTTCCGGGTCCGCATTCAACCTGTGGGAGATTACCGTCGGGTCCACCCCGGGCATGTCGACAGGTGACCATGCGAATATGTCCGCGTTTTCCCGGAGCAAGGCGACGAGGGCCGTCCTCAAGGCGGCCG
Organism: Scilla litardierei; assembly: GCA_030789695.1. Classification (NCBI taxonomy): domain Eukaryota; kingdom Viridiplantae; phylum Streptophyta; class Magnoliopsida; order Asparagales; family Asparagaceae; genus Scilla; species Scilla litardierei. The sequence goes on along the minus strand of CM061142.1, from coordinate 66,463,758 downwards.
GGAGTTTTGTCCCGATGGAGACGGTTCTCCCCTTGTCCGAGGCTACTGGGACCTCTTCCACTTCCTCGGCCGGGGTCGGCCGCTGGTCGCAGAAGTCCTCCCTCTCGTCAGGGATGAGAGCCATCAGGGTCCGCCTCGGGCTCCTACGCAGGGACGGCGTATGGTTGTGGTCTTCGGGCACCTCCCGACCTCCCCGCACCTGTCCCACCCCCGCGGGGTCCGGAACTTCATCGTCTGATGTTGCAGGCTGGGGAGCGCCTCGATGGTCGTCATATATGGACGCCCTATGATTCCGTTATACGCCGACGCGACGTCGACGATGACAAAAGGCGTTTCCTTGGTGACGACCCTCGGTTCCTCCCCCAGGGTCATGGGCAGGGTGATCATTCCCTCGGTGGGGATCGCATGGCCGGTGAAGCCAGCAACAGGGCCCACACAGGGCTCTAGGTCTGCACGCCCCCATCCCATCCTCTCGACCGTTGACAGGAACAGGATGTCGCAGGAGCTACCGGTGTCAATCAGGAGCCGGCCGACGTCAATCGCCCCGATCCGAGCCTCGATGACGAGAGCGTCATTGTTCTGGCTCCGTGCCTCCTGCCAGTCCTCCTCGGTAAAGGTGATAGGGGGTCGGTGTGTCCTTCGCTTCGGTCGGCGGCCGGCGCCCGCCACCATCACCTGTCGGGCTCCGGCCCCCGTGATTGCGGGCGCCCGCCCTGCCGAGGAAGACCCTCCAGTTATCATCTCAATTCGCATGACCGCCCTCGGGGGGCGTGGCTCCTCCTTATCGCGGTTCGCAGGCGGTTCCCATCCCCCCTCCTCCGGGGGGCTCTCTCTCCTTCTGCCACCCGCCTGCCCGCGATGAAGTTTCCCAGGTGACCCACCTGGATCAATCGCTCGATCTCTCTTTTAAGGGTGTAACAACGGTCGGTGTCGTGACCGTGGTCCCGGTGATAACGGCAGTATCTCCGGGGGTCCCGCCTCGCCGGATCCGTCCTCATCTCCCGGGGAGGCTCCGGTAGTAACCCGGCCCTTGTCGGCGCGGCCAGCACCTCCATCATGGGGGCATTGAGTCGCGTGTAATGCGCCTGTAGGGGGCCTTCTTGTCTTGGGATGACTCGGGGGAGGCCCTCGCACCGGAGCAAACTCGCGCACCGGGCCAAGGCGATCTTGTGGGCGAGGCTCGGGCGGTTCCTGCCCTGGTCGGGCCAGCTGGTCGCGACCACGGTGCCCCTCTTCTTGCCTCGGCCGTGGGTGTGACCGGGGTTCGCTTTGGGAGGGTTTCGCCGGGGGGACTAAGGCCTTGGCACCGAGAGTCTCTTCGGCCAACGCGTGCCTTTCCGCCATAGCAACCAATGAATCATAGTCGGTTGGCGGATCCCGGAGCAGGGATTTGTGGAGGCTCCGAGTTCGCAACCCCGTTTTGAAGGCTAACATAAGCACCTCATCGCCGCATGTCACCACCGCCCGTCTTTCCTCCTGAAAGCGGCGGAGGTATTTTCCCGTTCTCTCCCCCTCCCTTTGGACTATCGTGCTGAGATAGTCTAAGGGCTTCTTTTTCGTTCGCCCGGCCCGGAACTCTTGGCAGAACTTGTGGGATAGTTCGCCAAAGCTCCCGACGGACCTCGCGGGCAAGCCAAAGTACCAATCCAACGCGGTGTCCCTCAGGCTTTGGGAGAAATATCGGCATAGGAACGCCTCATCCACGTCATGCGCCTCCATCGCCCCCCGGTATTGCTGCACGTGCGTGAGGGGGTCGCCTCTCCCATTGTACGTGGCCAAGTGAGGGGGTTTGAACCTTAAGGGCCTTGGGGCGGACGTGATCCATCGTGCAAGTGGCGTGGCCTCCTCCGGGTAGGTAGGGCGATCCGGCGCATCCCCTCTCCGCCATTCGGGGGTCTGGCTTCGGTCGCGCCTCGGCCGCCGACGGTCCTCCGTCCCCGGGGAGTAGCCCGACGGTCTTCTAGCGGGGCTCCTTCCCTGAGCCGAGGATTCGACGGGTTGCGGGCTACGGTTCTCCCAGCGCCAGCGCCTCCCGGCCAGCTCTCCTCGGGCCTCCATCCGTTCTTGATTCTCCCGAAGGAGCCTTTCGCGCTCGGCGGTGAGGAAGCGTAGTTGTCGACAAACGGCTTCCTCGTGTAGGGTATCGGAGGGGTGGTGCAGGCGATGCGGGCTGCCTCCTCCGGGTGGGGACCTGTTCAGCAATGGGTCCCGCCCGTCCCCGAGCCGCCGGCCCGTCGCCGTCTCGTCAAGGATTTCTCGGTTGCTCCTGTTCTCTCTCCTTAGCCTCTCGCGCTCGGCGACGATGAGGCGGAGTTGGCGGCGAGCGGCCTCTTCGTCCTGGTAGGCCCTTCGGGCGGTCTCGGCCGCTTCGTCCAAACGCCTTTGCGCGGCGGCCGCCTCCCCCAGGCGCCTCCACCGCCGCGCAACTTCCATCTCCTCTTCCAGGAGCCTTTGCTGGGCCGCAATCTCCTCAGCGAGCCCCCTGTTCTCCCCCTCCTCCTCGAACTGAAGGTGGAGGTTCCGCCTCACGTTCAGGGGCTCTGAGGGGCCGGGCGGAGGCTCCGTTCCAGCCGTCTGATAGCCTCCCCTGGCCTGAGTGACGGCCTCGAAGCTCTTCAGGACGGCGTGTGCTGAAGTATGTTCAGTTTCGGTGCCCATCCCCAGAAGGGGTCGGACGCCGGGGTGATTTGTAGAGAGAGCGGTTCCTGACCCACGGGATCTTTGCCGTGGTCAGGGTTCCGCGAGATCGGCATGGAGTCTAACATGGGTGTGACCCTTCGTTCCCACAGACGGCGCCAATTGTTACGAGGTGGAACTCGCGTACAATGAATTTGTATTATGGGGAACCAAGGGCACGTATGGTTATATGGGGAAGAAGGTTTAGGTAGGCTGTTTTACAAGTGATTAGTGGGGTGAAGAAGTTGGACCCATTGCCGGTGGTGCTCTCGGGGTCGAATCTCGCCGGATGCAGCTGAGGAAGGTTGGACGGCAGGGGGCTGAAGCCGACTTTGGTCAAGGGGCGAGCTCTCCTGCAGCACGAACAACTCGTCAGAAGGGCAGGGTTGGGGTTCAACCCTTAGCCCCTCCGATGCCTAAGTCAGTAATAGGGCTTAAAATGGGGGCTAGACACGCCGGCCGGACTAACGGTGTGTCGACCGCACGTGGCGAGCTATGGGTGGGAGAACAAAGATATGGACGACCTTTGTTCTCGTGTGTGAGTTATAGATTTAGAGAGAATTTTCCAACCCCCTTTCCGTAAGAGGAGAGGGGGTATTTATACCTGACGGGTGATGACTAGGCGTGCTGAGCTGGCTCGGTTGTCAGCGGAAGCTTCGGACAAGGACGTCGGGAACAGGAGTTCCTGACCTGCTTTTGTCAGGCGGCGCAACGGCCAAGGGGTGCTTTTGTCGGGATGTCAGGGCCGAAAGCGCTAACCGTCAGTCGGTCGGGTGACGTATGTGTCAGTCGTGTCCTTATCCTAGGTCGTTTGTCGTTGGTGACGAACTAAAGGTCGGGCTATGCTATCCCTGGCGTCGGGGCGCATGAGAATCAGACGGGTCGTCCGGGTCGGGAGTTGTCCGGCCCGGCCGCGCCTCCCGTTCGGTCGCGGACTATGGTTCGCCGGCACAGATAGATACCCGCGCCTAAGTCAGCTGGCCTATCGGTGCCGTCCGGGCGCACCTCAGCACCCCTAGCCTAGGCGTACAACCGCAGTTGTTCGACCCGCTCGGGGCGGTGCGCTCGGGGAGCGCCCGTCCCCATGTGGATTCGGATTTCCGGGGTGGCGGCCCTTTTGTGAAAAGGTGAGTTAATGGGGTATGTTAGCGGATCCGGGCGGGAGTCGGACTCCTACGATCTTTAGGTCGTAACAGTGATCGTGTGATTTTGTGTCGCAAAAACTGTGTTGGCCATTTCTAATCCACAAGAGACAGGCTATCGTTCCGCCCAAATAAGCATAAGAGGCACTAGCCCTCAAACGCCCAGCATGAATGGTGCTATATTCAAGTTACCCTTTATTTATAGGTGCTAGAATTTCTAAAATTAGCTCTGGATTGTGCTGCTAAAGAGTTCCCAAATGTGAAGGCATTAGACTTTAGCTCCAAAAACCAAGGAAGCTTTATTCTAGAAAAGTAGCACGTAAACTCCTAGGATGCATGGTGCTATATTCAAAGTTACCCTTTATTTATAGGTGCTAGAATTTCTAAACTTAGTACATGTATCACAGATGAAAAGCTCAATTGTGCTGCTTAAGAGTTCCCAAATGAGGTGGCAATAAATTTTAGCTCCAAGAATGAAGGAACATGTATTCTAGAAAATCAAGAAATAGCATGACCAAGTAAGTCTTGGCAAATAACTTAAAGCAAAAGATTGATACAAAATCCAAATGGGATTATCTACCATTATGAAAGAATTAGGAAGAGATAGATACAAAACCACATGTATCTCCCCAGTTGGAATAAAGTTGGCAACATGAAACATGGAACATGAGAAGGAACATGGGACAAAATGAAAAGAAAAAAGAAAACACAAACAGAACAAGGAGGTAAAAACAGTCCCATGGAAACAAATTCAACAATCTGGTTGAAGGGATGCTACTGATAAGATCCAAACACTAGACTTGCACTCTTATAGAACATCTCAACCTACATAGCACTGACTTTCCAATCATGAAACCATGTTGCATGTCTAAGACTGAAACACATGACCTATGTATCATCTAGAACTTACTGTGTGCCAGTATGTCGTGTCCTTTCAGTTTGGCATTATCCTTGCAACCAAACCTTAGCCAATTCCATGGTTTCCTCCTAAAACATAGTGCAAAACCCCTCCCATTCCCTGGTAAACACTCAAAAACTCACGGAAAACAATACTAAAATAAAAAGCATGCCGCCCCCCCCCCCCCCCCCCCCCCCCCCCCCAAAAAAAAAAAAAAAAAAAAAAAAACACCCCAAAAAAAAATTCACACACTTCACCGGCTCCTCCACGTCCCTCCCCCAGAGGATAAGCATGATCACCCCCATGAATCAACCTCCAACATTCTCAATAAGCAACAAGCCTCTCAACTGCATCCTAACTCTAAATGTAGATCGCTCTCGTTGGCTCCACATAAATTCCAGCTAATCAATTAGATTTAGATACTAAATATCGTTTATTTTGAATCCAATTAACCTTTTTTAATTTGAACATAAAGACGAAACAATCAGATTCCAGCGCTCAAAATGATCTAATTCGAAATAAAGTGAAAGGAGAGATCAGACTCATACCGTCTATCTTCACGCGAGCTGTAATAGTGTAGCCATCGCCGGACCTGAAATATTTTCTTGGGCAAATCAAACCCTCAAGATTTCAAAATTATCAACAACAAAAAAGTGTTAGGGTTTTAGCGAGTGGTTTAGGTTACCGCACGGGAGTGGCAAGGGCGGAGGAAGCGAGGCATGAGAGGAGGACGAGGAGGAGAACCGCTGTCATCGGTGCTCCGATCACCGCGGAGTTCTCCATCGCTTCAGTGAGAGAGAAAGAGAAGGGAGCGTTCTGAAATACCCTATATTTACAGTTTCGCCCTTGAATCTAGTTATGGGCTCATGAAGTGGCGATGATCAGCTGAGAGAGAATGATCTCAGCACACCGTAATTATCGTTGCATTCATTGCCACATCTGCAGTTATAACTGGGCTAGCTTGGGGGCCGATTTATTTTGGGCCAGCAATTTTAAAAGGAGTGTCCGGCTAACTTTTAGCCTTACTGGCCCGGACAATACCCAACCCATTGAATATGACCCAAATCCAGACCTGGCCAACTTGTTAAAGTGTTGTTTGTGCTATGAATGCTTGGATGCCTTTTATTTCAAATTATATCATACGAGGAATAACCGTGCATATGGTGCACTGCATCAAAACCCCCTCTATGAACAGAATGCGGTGTACACACGCAATCGAAAAGTTGTGAGAATGAGGATGTACGTGTTGGTATCGTCGAGAGATAAAAGATAGAAAATCTACATGGCAAGCATGTAAATAAGGGGTCAAATGAAGAAAAATGTCATTGGCAACCATGTAAATAGAGGGAGACCAAGTGGGAATGTTTGAAGGGATGTTGATGAGACACTAGCATATATGACAAATGTCACATTAACATCAACATCTCTCCTTTGTACAAAGGACTAGTCATTACCCGTGCACATAGTGCACGGCGCAGAAAAAATCCACACGAACATGATGTAGTGAACGCGTGTAACCGAAAAGGAGAAAGAAGTGTGGTGTGCGTGTCGGTATCATAAAGAAAAATCTGATGCAGTTTCTTTGCAAATTTAAACACTGATTTTTTGTTGCCAACCAAGGTTAGAGTTGTTTCCCTTCTAATTATCTTTTGATTAATTTACTCTATTAATCTGCATTTATTCTACTCTTTTCAATCATTTATGTGAAATAAAAGTAAGGTAGGAATGCATATGCATGAAAATTATTTATATGGTTTAATTATCGAACTCACGTTCGTTTATTATTGTATTTCTATTAAATTTTGTGCTATTGTGAAGGGAAAAGCAGGGAAATAGGTGCAGGGGGTTAAGAGCCCCCCTACCCTCATATTTATAGCTTTCAATGGTGGGCCGGATACCCAATGGGCCTCATGGGCATATTCATAACATTTCCCCTTATCCAACCAACATTGAATAAGAGGTGGATTCTTCAGGATCCGAGTTAGGATAACTGCCTTGTTAAATAAAGAGCAGTTAATCCATAACTTCCCCTGTTTTAGGGATGTGTCTAGGGGTGGATACTTCAGGATCCAGAGTCAACGAGGTTGCCTCGTCAAAACCTTGACTACAGGAAAACCCTGTGGGAAAAAACCAGTAGCCAAGGGAAAAGAGTATAACTCTGCAGTTGACTCCCCCTCATCTGACCAAGCTTCAGGTTTGCAGATTTCCTATGAATCTATACATCAGTCTCCTATGTATCTATGTGTTCATAGTCCTCTCATCCTGACCCAGTTTACATTTCCTCACTCTCCTTATCCCAATCCCATATACAAGTTTCTCAAAGATACTAGTAGGAAGGGATTCGGTAAGCAAATCTGCCAAGTTATTACATGATTGGATCTTTTGTACCTCAATCTGCTTTTGCTTCTGAAGGTCGTGCGTCCAGAAAAACTTGGGGGAGATATGCTTTGTCTTGTCGCCTTTGATGTAGCCGTCCTGTAGCTGGGCTATACATGCTGCATTGTCTTCATGGAGAGGAGTAGATGCAAGTACGCCGGTCATCAGGCCGGTGGAGGTGAGAATGTGCTGGATCATAGAGCGTAGCCAGAAACTATCTTTGCTTGCTTCATGGATCGCTAGAAGTTCTGAGTGAGTGGATGATATGGTTGTCATTGTCTGCTTTACAGATCTCCAGGATATGGCAGTGCCGCCATAGGTAAACATGTATCCGGTCTGAGACTTCTCTGTATGAGGATCGGACCTGTATCATGCATCCGCATAACCAACTAAACCAGTTAATGCCCCTTTCTTATAGTATAGACCTAAGTCTATGGACCCTTGGAGGTAGCGCAGAAGATGCTTAACTCCAACCCAGTGCCGCTGTGTAGGTGCAGCACTATATCTGGCTAGTAAGTTGACTGCAAATGCTATGTCAGGGCGAGTGCAGTTAGCCAGGTAAAGGAGTGTACCGATAGCACTTAGATAAGGCACTTCAGGGCCTAGTACTTCCTCCCCCTCTTCCAGCGGCTGGAAGGGGTCTTTGTGCACATCCAATGATCTGACGACCATTGGGGTGCTGAGGGGGTGGCACTTATCCATCTGAAACTTTTTCAATAAGTTCGATGTGTAAGTTGACTGATGTAACAGGATCCCATCGTTTAGATGTTCTATTTGAAGACCTAAACAGAATTTTGACTTTCCAAGGTCTTTCATCTCGAAGGTTTCTGTCAAGCTTCTAGAAATCTCGGCGATCTCTTCAGGGGATCCGATGAGGTTCAAGTCGTCTACATAGACGGCTATAATGACAAATCATGTTGCCTTTGCTCTTATGAAGATGCAAGGACAGACTGGGTCATTTGTAAATCCTTGTTTTGCAAGGAAGTCGCTCAGTCTGTTATACCACATCCTTCCGGATTGTTTTAGACCATACAATGATCTTTACAGTTTCACTGAGTAGATGTCACGTTGTCTCTCTTTTAGTGCTGCAGGCAAGGAATAACCGTCAGGCAATCTCATATAGATGTCTCGGTCTAAGTTGCCATATAGGTATGCAGTCACGACATCCATAAGCTGCATATCTAAACCCTCTTAGGCTGTTAAGCCAATGAGGAATCGGAAGGTGATCGCGTCCATGACCGGATAGTATGTGGCTTCAAAATCCACCCCTGGATGTTGGGTAAAACCCTGCGCTACAAGCCTTGCTTTGTAGCGAACGATCTCATTCTGTTCATTTCGTTTTCTAACAAATACCCATTTATAACCCACAGGTTTTACACCTTTTGGTGTCTGGACTATAGGTCCAAAGACCTTGCGTTTGGTGAGTGAATCCAACTCCTCTCCTATTGTCGCTTTCCACTTTGGCCAATCATCTCTGCTTTGACATTCTGTCAGAGAGCGTGGTTCAATATCATCGTCGCAGTACGCGATGTTGATGGCAATATTACACGCAAATGTGTCATCTATGGTTGTGCTCTTTCTGTCCCAATGCTCCCCAGTTCGTACATAGTGTATCGAAACTTCATTTTCTCCCGGTTTTTCCTCTGTTTGAGAGTTTGGAAGAGATGGGGTAGCAGGGCTTACAGTAGCATCCTGTGGTGGTATTTGTTTACCATTGCCAAGTGTCCTACTCTTTCGAGGGACTTGGTCCTTGGATCCCGGTGGTCGCCCTCTCTTTTTGAGAGGTCCAACCATTTCTGCTGCAGGCGGATTGCATCCATTTTGCGGTATGTCAATCCTAGCTGGAGTGTTAGCAGCAGGGACGTGTGATCTGACAATCTTCTGGTTGTCAGTAAATTTGTCCGGCAAGAGATGGACAGAGTTTTGGATATGGAGAATCTTCAGGACCTCCTCTTCACACTGGCTTGTAGGCGGATCAAAGTGACATAATGTCTTCTATCCCAAGTAATACAGTCTGAAGCTTAGGGCTTCTTTGTCTGTGAGCCTAGTCTTGAAAATGATGTTTCATCAAATTCACAGTCTTCTAGACGTGCCTTGAAAATGTCTCCCGTAAGAGGTTCTAGGAATCTTATTATGGAGGGGGTGTCAAACCCAACATAAATGCCTAGGCGACGTTGTGGACTCATCTTTGTCCTTTGTGGTGGTGCTATGGGGACGTATACTGCACAACCAAATATTCTCAAGTGTGAGACAATTGGTGGGGCTCCAAGTGCTAGTTGCATTGGAGAAGATGACTGACCTCCAGAAGGTCTTAATTTTATTAAAGATGCAGCATGCAAAATTGCATGACCCCATGCATTCACTGGCAGCTGGGATTGAAGTAATAATGGACGAGCAATCCATTGCAGTCTCTTAATTAGAGATTCTGCTAACCCGTTTTGGGTGTGGACATGCGCTACAGGATGTTCGACTTCAATTTCCTGTGCTTGGCAATAGTCTAGAAAGACTTGTGATGTAAACTCCCCGCATTATCAAGACGAAGTTTCTTTATCTGTTAGTCGGGGAAGTGGGCCCGCAACCTGATTATCTGAGCTAAGAGCTTAGACAGTGCAAGGTTACGGGTGGACAGTAGACACACATGTGACCACTTAGTAAATGCGTCTATCAGGACCATAAAGTACCTGAACGGACCACTTGATGGGTGTATAGGCCCACAAATGTCTCTGTGGATTCTTTCCAGAAAACTTGGAGACTCCAGGTCCACTTTCAGTGGAGAGGGTCTCGTAATTAGTTTACCCTTGTAACAGGGTGGACATGGGAATTTACCTTTTTGAAGAATCTTCAGGTTCTTCAAGTCTATACCACTTGAGCTTTTTATGATGCGGTACATCATATAAGATACAGGGTGTCCCAGTCTACTATGCCAGAGTTGGAATTCTGGTGTTTGGGGGCACTACAGGTGCTCCGCCATTGATGTTTCTAGAGTTTGTATACTTGTTTGGTAGAGTCCCGAGGGGAGTCCCTTGAAACGTTTCACAATGGTTTTTGAACCATTTGTAAGAGACGTTACAAGCAAGTATTCCCTTTCATTTTCCTCGACCGTCTCTAAGTGATATCCGTTTAAACGGATATATTTAAATCTTAGGAGGTTTCGGATAGATTTAGGGGAGTATAACACATTTCTAAGTGTGATTTGTGTGTTACCGGGGAGCAATATGGTTGTTTCCCCTGATCCTTCGATTATATTAGCTGGTCCTGAGATTGTTCTCAGTGGACCAGAGTAGCTACCTATGCTCGTAAAGTAGTCTCTGTTTTGAAGGATCGAGTGCGTTGATGCACTGTCCACTAGGCAAATTGATTCCATATCTATATAAAGAAAGACATTTAAGCAGTAAATGGTATGAAAAAGAGAAGATCTACTTTCATTTAAGATGCTCAAAGAAATGTTCGACGTGGAATAAAACTAGGTACGATGCATAAAAAAGGAATATACATTGCTAGTAGATAAAAATGGTCCATAACTAGAGAGCGTCATCTCCCATGAAATCTTCAGGAGTCCATGTGGTCTCTGGCAACGCTGCGCTCTCAATCAGGTTTGTCTCAGCTCGAGGCTTGAGGCTAGCCTGGTAGAGGTCCTGTAGGTGTTTCTGGGTGTGGCAGATTCTGGACCAGTGGCCCGTCATTCCGCATTTGGAGCACTTATCATCCCAGTCTTTCTTGGGAGTACCACCTTTGGACGTCCACTTTTGCTTCTTTTCCACGAACTTCTGGTTCTGAGGAGGAGCTTGGGGAGTGGCCTTCTTCAGCTTCTTCTGTTTCTTTCCATTTCTGGAATTTAGCCTTCTTGTCCATCTTCTTCTTCTGGGAAGACTGGAAGTGTGCCTCTGTAGGAAGTGGCAGTGGAGCGGAGCCAGGAGGGCGTAGGTTGTGAGTGGCAACCAACAGATCTCTGTTCTATTCAGCCATTAGCAGGCATGAAAGCAGATCAGAGTACTTCGTGAACTTCCTCTCACAGTATTGTTACATAAGGATCCTGTCCTTCTCGTGGAAAGACGTGAACGTCTTTTCCAGCAACATTTTCTCAGTCACAGTCTCACCACACAACTTCAGGCGTGAGGTGATACGGAACAATGCTGAGTTGTACTCCGCTACGGATTTGTAATCCTGTATGCGGAGGTGAGTCCACTCGTACTGTGCACGGGGAGTATGACATCCCTTTGATGCTTGTGCCTCTCCTCAAGTGCGTCCCACAGTTTGTAAGGATCCTCTACAGTAAGATACTCGTCCTTCAGGGTCGATTCTAAATGTTTCCTGATATAGATAATGGCTTTCGCCTTTAGTATATCGGAAAATTCTTTTGTATGATGTGCTTCTTTAGAAGCATCCTTTTCAGCTGTGACAGTACCTGTTGTTGCCTTCTCAGTGGGTGTCAGACTGAACCCATGAGATCGCAGATGGAACTTCAGGTCCAACTGCCAACTCAAGTAGTTTGACCCATCGGCCTTCAAGACCGAGAAATCGACATTCGCAAGTCTGGCAATTAAATGATCTAGCAATATAAAGAATAGCATGGATTATCAAACTGTAAAAAGAATAGACATCCACGCATGTATTTTTTACCATTTTCATAACATGAATTATTAAAAGGAAATTAACATCCAGGCATGCTTTTTAACATTTTCATAACGTGAATTATTAAAAGAAAATTTAACATCCACGCATGCTTTTTAACATTTTCATTTTAACATTAAAATAGCATGAAATATTTAACATCCACACATTTAATGTATAAGCAATGAAAATAAATTAGGACTATGAGGATCAACCAGCCGACATCAACAGAAAAAGACAGTCCGAAAGTTACATCAAAAAGGTGCATGAAAAGTAAATACAACTCGGGAACTTCAAAGAGAAGCCCCTTTCTTCTTTGTGCATACGCCTTCAGCTCCTTTTTGGTGTCCTCCGATCTTCTTTTTACATATAAATCCTCACTTACAAATTTCTCTCAAAAAGGAAAAAAGTGCAGAAAAGTAAAGATGTCAGAAACCTGGCTGATCCCTAAAAACATAGCCTAATAGCACTTCCACGCAGATAATATATGAAAAATATACAACCACACAGATAATCATATCACATGCATGTAAAGATTAATAAATAATCTAAATAGTGTGTAACGTGCTAAAAATTATTTTTTTGAAATTATTTTTTTGCCTTTGATCCATATTTTTAATGTTTTATTTTCCGCTTTAACCCTTATTTGAAAATTAAAGATTTCTTTAATTATTTTGGGCTTTTTGGGGCCAAAAATAAAAAAGAAATCATTGTGTAAATGAGCTAATTTTCGGGCTTTTGGTCCCTGAAAACAACCCATTAGGGTTAATTGGGCATCTCCTAAAAATTTGGCCCGTTAAGGGCTAGGGTTTCCGAAAAACCCTAGGGGGGCCCGCGGCGCGCTGCCGCGGCGGCTGGCCGCGGCCTATGGCCGCGGCGTTTGTGCCGCCGGCGGCGCTGATAAAGCGCCGCTGTTCCGTCCTATTTGGGTGTGCGGTATATGGATCAAGGGGAAAACGGATTTTTCAAAACATTTAGATCTTTAAAAACGATTTTTATTGTTTTTAGACATGCTGATCTAAATAAAGATGTGATTTTTACCCTGTTTTCAAACTTTTTGATCTTAAAACATGCAGATCTACGGGAAACACAAGTTTAGATCTAAAAAGTTTTGAGATTTCCTCTAGATTCGACAAGGGAATCTAGTCGACGGTTGGTAAAGGATGCCCTTTTCGCTCCCGTTGAGAATATTACGATCTTCTTAAAACTGAGCGGTTGATGGATCTCCTTCCTCGAGCGTCGCCGCCTTTTCCAACGAGCGTGATCGTGCTGATAACGTGTTGTGAAGAGAAAAGTATGGAAATAGGTGTAGGGGGTTAAGAGCACTCATACCCTCATATTTATAGCTTTCAATGGTGGGCCGGATACCCAATCGGTCACATGGGCCTATTCATAACATGTGCTATTAATTTGTTAATTTTTTTACTTTTTTGGGAAATTGTTGGTTCCATTATCCTAGTCGGCATTCCAGTCAACAACCCAAAATATGACTGTGACAAAACTGCCACGTATGACAAAGATTCAAAAAAGGTCGTGTTTTATTGAATAGAGTGAAATAAAAGTAAGGTAGGAATGCATATGCATGAAAATTATTTATATGGCTTAATTATTGAACCCACGTTCGGTAATTATTGTATTTCTATTAATTTTTGTGGTATTAATTTGTTAATTTTCTCCTTTTTGGTGTTTCCATTGTCCTAGTCAGCGTCCCAGTCAACAACCCAAAAATATGACTGGGACAAAACTGCCACGTAGGACAAAGCTTCAAAAAAGGTCGTGTTTTATAGAATATATGTTTTAATGATGAAACTCACGAAAGTAGCTAATAATTTTAGTTTCAAACTCACCGCCTCCAATAAAAAATAAAATGTCGTAGGCTTAATTGGTATATTTTTTATTAGCTGAACATGGGATTAGAGCACGCTACATTCAGAAACAGCATCCATCCTTTATTGTTTCCGACGATCGGATCGAAACATTTTGATCCTTATATTCTAAATCATCAATCCAGAATTTAATCGGCTTTGTTTATTCATATATTCGTTATAAAAAGTTCAATCATTATGTTTGCAATATATGGATAAACAATCAAACCCTCTTAGTTTTACTTGATATTTGATGGTATTTGGTATTTGAGAATATGAAGATGAAAAGGAACAAATCTGATCATCGAAAAAAAAATAAAAGTGATAATATTTGGTGGCTAGTCAAGAAGAAAATTTACTATGTAGTTAACTAATACACATATTTCTCGTTTTAGTAAAAGGGATGATATTTGGTAGCTATTCAAGAAGAAAATTTACTATGTAGTTAACTAATACACATATTTCTCGTTTTAGTATTTCGAATGATATAATTTGAATTAATTATGAAATAATTAATTACATTTGAGATATCAAGATGCATATGATCCATTGCATATGATGTGTAATTATTAGGTCATCAAACTTTGTACTTCTTGTTTTGCATTAGATCTCATGGTTTCATATGTATTGTTGAGTATTGGTGTTTCATACCAATGTTATTTTGATGATGATCACAACATTATGTTGGTGCTAATGACTTCCTTATTTTAGTCTCATAGTTATATTTCAAGAATATCATTTTTGGAGACTAAACACTTGGTGTAAGGATAGACATCAAGAGGAGAAGGGCCAACGCTTGGACTCAAGGGATGCCAAAGCTTGAAGATGATGGGGAGTATCATGGCATCAAGATTGAAGCCATAGACTCTAAGAAATGCAATGTAATCCATGTAATATTTCATTTATTGCTTTTCTTCTTTTTGAGTCTAGATTTAATGTAATGCATTGTTAGATGGTCTACTCATTCATGCATATGCATTTAACCATCTTAGTGAGCCTTAGAATTATTATAGAATCTAACACAATAGGCTCATCTTGTCCAAAGACTCATTTGGAGTCTCTGGCTCTCCAACAGTCGCCTAATGACGGTTTTATAGTCGACTGGGTGATTCTAGTCGCATGTCGAGCCTTCTACAGTCGACAGTGGTGCACTGCTCAAGTCAACCTTTTATTGACTCATACTTGAGCTTGTGGAACAGTCGACTGTCTTCCAACAATCTCCTATGAACTGTTCTACAGTCGACTGTGCGTAACTTGTATTATTTGGGCTTCATCCCATTTTGCTAATCAGTCGATTGGTTCAGTATTTACAGTCGCCTGTCCAATTGACATTCGCCTGTATACTGGCCACTAGTCTCCTGTCTGCAAACAGTGCGAAAGAGTGCATCTCTCTTTTTTATTCCATCCCCTGCAGCAGTCTCCTGCTGAAGGATTTACAAGCACCCGTCCTGTTTACAGTCGACTGTCATGGCTCAGATTATAGCCGTTGGGAATTAATTATTCGTTGGACAGTCGACTGTCATTTGTTCATCAGTCGACTGTCGGTGACGTTTTTGCCCAAATATAGTCGTTGCAGCCTTTTGTTTTTGGCTATTTTCTTGGCTTTTGAGAGTTCCTATATGGTTCCTATATATATGATAGGGCTGAGTTCATTAGAACTTCTTGATGCTATTGAAAATATTAAGAGATTAATTAATCTACTCTCACACTCTCTCGTTTCCCTCTTAGAGACCTGAATATCCTTTATGCATTGAAGTCAAGCTCAATTGGAAATCATCCAAGTGCTTTCAAGCAAGTCTCATCACTTGGAGATCCTCTTCCATGCATTGCATTCAGTAATGAGTAAGTTCATCTCAATGCATAGGTAAAAATATTTGTTTTACTTTATACCCTAATTCTCTTTGTGGGAATTAGACACTCTCTTTGTGGGAGTAATTCTCTTTGTGGGAATTAGATACTCTCTTTGTGAGAGTTACTCTCTTTGTGGGAGTTTGGTGTCCTAGTGTAGGGCTAACCCTAATTCTCTGTGTGGGAGTTAGTAATTCTCTGTGTGGGAGTTTGACCCTTGTGTAGGGTTGGTTTGGTTTTTGTGTAGGACAAAATCCTCTGTGTGAGGTATCTTTTTGTGGGATTGTATTCACTTCTCTTTGTGGGAATTATATTGAATATTGGTGTGGCTGAACGAACCCAAGTTTTGGGGAACCAGGGTAAAATCTTGTGTTTGCGTTTGTCTTGATTGTGTTGATTAATTTCTCTTGCATTTATTATTCTGCATTTGCAAGTTTAATTTTAATTGCACAATTTATTGCCATTACACTATTCACCCCCTCCCCCCTCTAGTGTGTTGTTGTTAGTATTGCAAGTGTAAGGCGATCCTTAAAATTGGTATCAAAGTGAGATTATAACATACTACAACGATGGCATTCAATACTACATCCGCGTCTCATGAAGAAGGTCATTCTACCGTTCGACCCCCGCTCTTCAACGGAACCAACTACGCAAGTTGGAAGATCAAAATGATGATTTGTATGGAGGGTCAAGTCCTATGGGACATCACGGAGTTGCCATTTGAGAAGCCTACTACACCCGTGGCTTCAAGGACAAAGGCAGAGAAGGACTCGATCAAATTCAATGCGAGAGCTATGAATGCATTCCATTGCGCTCTCACTACAAATGAGTTCAATCGCATCTCCATGTGCAAAACGGCCAACGAAATTTGGCATACTTTGGAGATATGTCATGAAGGGACTTCAAAAGATAAAGAAATCTAATTAAACTGTATTTAGATCTAAATATGAAACGTTTAAGATGCAGGAAGGAGAAAGCATTTCAGATATATTCACAAGGTTCACAGACATCGTGAACGCTTTGGAGGGACTTGGGAAGATGATTTCCCAGGAGGATCATGTAGAGAAGATTCTTGACTTTCTCACATCTCATTGGGAGTCAAAGGCCAACGGAATTTTGGAGTCACAAGAAGGAGATTCAACCATCCAAGCCCGAGAAGCCGGTGAAGCAAAAGTGGGTTGCATTCCATGCCAAGGAGGAGCCAATCAAGTAGAGGAAGAAATTCCAATGAAAAGCTCCTAGTGAAGAAGATGAACAAGAAGAGGATAGTGGAGAAGAAATTGAGGATTTTGCCAAGCAATTCAAGGCATTTCTCAAGGGCAAGCAAGGTAAATCTTTGTCAAAGTTTGCCTCCAATTCTAACAAGGTTCCTACTTGTTACACTTGCAGTGGAAAAGGTCATCTATCCATCGAATACCCTTCCAAACCTAACAAAGAGACTTATAAGGGTAAAGGGAAGAAGCATTGGAATCTAAGTCCAAGAACCAAAAAAGGGGCTTGTCGGGACATTTGATGATCAAGTAAGGATACATCAAGTGACGAAGAAGAGGATGATAAGGAGAAAGCTCATGTGTGCTTTGCGGCAATTGTTGTCTCTTTGCCAATCCCCTCTAGCTCAAATGAAAGAGAGTTAGAAGCGTGGTTCAACTCCTTTGAGGAATTATGCCTCATGGCAATTGAGGAGGAGGAGGAGTCTAGCTCTAGTGAGGATGAAGACGATGAAGAAATTGAGGAGGAAAAGATCTCATACGAGGAGCTCGAATATCGTTTCGACATGGTCTCCGAAGAAGCTAGTAAGTGCATCAACTCTTACAATAAATTAAAAGCAAAATATAAGGTTGCTAAGAGTAGATTGCATGAACTAGAACTTGCTAATGTAAACGATAATGATATGCATATTTGTGACAGTAGTGAGAGAGACACACTTCTCTATCAAGTTGAAGAATTGAGCATGTCTAATGATAATTTAGTAACTCAAAACCTTAGCTTAGAAACTCGCACTCAACAACTTACGTTGAAATGCGAAGAGGAATCACGTAAGCTCAAAAGCTTTGTTTATTCTAAGGATTCACTCCACGGTTTGCTTGAAAAACAACATCTGGCAAAGCATAGAGGAGGTTTGGGGTATATTCAAAATGTGGTACCAAACCCACCTCTAATTCCTCTTATGGTGCAAATACAAAAAATATTGCTAAAGCACCTAAGAAGAATTACCATGCTTTCTTGTATAACAATAACACCAATAAGAAGCATGTAAAATCCCAAGGTGGTGAGGAAAAATGAAACCTCTTCATTTTTTTCTAAGAAGCAAAACACTTTATGCATGCTAAGAAAATATTGTCTACACCTAAGCATGCCACATCCACCCCTCTTTCAAAGGCAAAACCCTTGCCTAGGAAATCCTTGAGTTTATGGATTACCACTAAGGTTAGTGTGCAAGAGAGGGATAGATACATCAACTCTCTAGTTAGGGATGTGATCACCTCATGTGATTACATTAGGAAAGCAAACTCCTCTTGGGTTTGGTTCCATAATGTTTAGGTTCCTCATACATATGCAGATTGCATGGGTATTGTGCTTAAATGTTTATTTTAGCATACCCATTGGTTATGTGTGTTTCATGATTTTGAAAATGTTGTCAAATTTATTTTTCATGAAAATGGGGACCTTAAGGAATACATTGTCATATATGCATTCGTTGATCCATATGTATGACAATGGGGAGTTAATATGTTGTATGTTTAAAATTATTTTAAAAACATATTTTGACTCTCATTTTGGGGTGTCTTTGGGATCATTGCCTCACAATTGTTGTCACTTATCAATTAGTTAGTTTTTGGTCTCAAACTCAACCCCTTGGATATTGCCAACATATTTTCAGGATTATAGTTTGTTTTGGCAATGTATGTATGTATCATTGAAGCTTGATTTTTCCATATCTATTGCTTTGATACACTTTAGGCCCATGGCTCCAATTATGTTTAACAATTGGTAAAGAGGATTATCTTTCAAGATTCTTTTTCTACAATTGGCATTACCTCAATTGTTAGAGATTGTTTATTCTCCTACTTTACAATTGGTATTAGATCTTAGAAGTAAAAAATTTGACCATTTCTATGATCTAGGGGGAGCATGGGGTAGTGATTGATACCCACTAAATTTTTACAATTTGGTATCATACATTTCTTTTCTCTTGCATATTGTCACATCTTTGATTAAGATGACAAGGGTGGATATTTTTGATGTCTGACGTGCGTTTATGTTTTATATATTCACACACATCTTTTTTGTGATTTTCCGTTGTTTTCCGGTGTTTCGTAACCATTCTCTTGTGATTTTTAGTTTTCTTTCACTTTCTTTGTGTTTTTGTGCCGTTGCAGGAGATTGCCAGCGCTGGGGACATATAAAGCAGATATCATGAGTCCCCGGAGCAACGGGAGGTGCCACGTGCGATCCCAAGGGCCAAACGTCGAAGAATGCCATATATCAGCCCTCAACCGATCGGGTGGACAGACCCACCCGATCGGTTCGTGCACGCGTATCCGACCCGGACAGGAGCATCAGTGAAGAAGAGCTCACCCGATCGGTTCAGTGATCGGGTGAAAATGACAGTGCTCTCTGTCTTTTGGAGCTGAATTCCAATCAATCGGGTGACATCTCACCCGATCGGTTCATCTGTAGCAGAATTCTCCCAGCTCACGTCCCGACGACATCACCCGATCGGTTCAGCGACCGGGTGATGTATCTCCAAAGCTGAAGACCAAGTCGACATCCGTCTCACCTGATCGGTTGATGCTTCAACCGATCAGGTGGACGCTTATCTATATATATTGCCCTAGATTTTCCCAGAAAACGATCCCCTTTTTTCAGACTGTCTTTTTGGGATTTTGACGGCTGCAATTTTATTTTGTTTTGTAAGTTCTCTGATTGTCTTGATACTTTAACGTTTCGTTCTTAATACTATTTGCTCCATATTTCTATTGGTTGATCTTGATTCCAATGGTTAAATTTTGTTGTGTTGCTATTTTAGCAATGAATCGTGAGTAGTTCCCCAATCTAGGGCATTGGTGGAAGCCCTTTCGTGGGTTCTCCCTGGAACGACTATAGGATTAGGATTTAGATAGGATCTAGGAATTTAGACGGTTACGCTGGGTGTTTTATTGTCATTGGCAAGAGAAAGACCGCCTCTGACCGTCAGGCCAAGGGGAAATAAAACGGGAGTTTGATCCCCTAGCCACAGCTCACACCCCTAATGTAGACATTGAATCCTAGCGCGTGGGAACGACAGGATGAAATGTTGGGAGTAATCGTTGCGAGCTTAGTGCTCCCGGAGTTGGTCGGTGTTAATGGACATGGGATGCCCACCGTCCGAACCCGGGTAGACCTAGCGTATCATCCTGGGCATTGACCGGAATATCGGGCCCATGGGATGATAGGTATCACTTTTAGAGGCAACGTCTCACCACTAAACCCTAGAATCCGATCGAATTCCTATCCATCGGTCATAATAGAGAGGACAGATGAAAGGGTGGAAACTAAGGTCCTAGGTTTCTTTTTCATATATCTTACATCTATCGTAGTTCTATTTTGTGACAAACCAACCGAGCGACAGGGCTAGCTCACCCACCGGGTGATCCGGTTCCTTCTTGAATACAAGCACAACACACGCCTCCATGAGTTCGACCCCCAAGCCACACTACAACACCGTGCGCTTGCGGTTACAAATATTTAAATCTGGTATCCCCGATACTACTGCATATAGTGTCAAATCTAGGGGACGTCAAGATTTATGGCGTCGTTGCTGGGGAGGCAACATGCTTGTTTCAGTTAGGACCCTGTGAACCTCTGAGACTAGTTCACATCCTCACCTTGTGAAAATTTTCACATTCTACATTCTACATTTTTATTTTTTATTTTTTATTTTTTATTTATTTCTTATTTCTTATTTCTTATTTCTTACTATTTGTTTTTATCTGGCGTTATACCATACGTGCTTCACGGGTGTTTCTTGATTTTTCATGCACAAGAACACAAGAAGTCTTGACGACTTAGTTCCTCTAGATCCAGAGATAAACGCCACCGTGAGGCGTTTGAACGTCGAGAGAAGAAGAAGAAGGGAAGAGACTGCTGCTACCATGGGAGAAAATACCACTCCCTAGAAGTCCTTGCTTGAGTACTCGATGCCGTCCATCGGGTCCACGTCCACCATCCAGCCTCCAGCCATTACGGCCGAAAATTTCGAGCTGAAGCCTTCATTGGTGACTTAGATCCAACAGGACCATTTTTCAAGAGCTCCTATGGAGAGCCCAATCGAGCACTTGGACTCATTCCTGGAGAAGTGTGACACCTTCAGAATTAACGATGTGTCGACTGAAGCCATCCGGCTCAGATTGTTCCCATTCTCTCTGCGGGACAAAGCCAAACAATGGCTGAAGGGGAAGGACCCCAATACTTTTACAACTTGGGAGAAGCTGTCCAATGCGTTCCTAAACAAGTTCTTTCCCACCGGGAAAGACAATGAAGTTGAGGAGCGAGATCTCCTCCTTCTCCCAAGCCAGCCACGAATCCTTGCATGAGGCATGGATGAGGTATAAAGAGATGCAAAGGAAATGCCTTCACCATAAGTTACCCACTTGGCAAATCATCAATTTGTTCTACAATGGGCTGAGGGACAATCTAAAGTCCTCAATGGATGCCGCGGCTGGAGGGTCCTTCATGACAAGGAACGAAGTAGATGCCGGAAACATTCTGGAGAATATGGCATCTGATAATGAAAGGTGGAGCGATGAACGCGCCACGCCAAGATCTGGAGGAATGCACCGAGTAGAGGAGGTTGACAAACTGTCTAGAAAATTTGATTTGCTATCTACCCAGATCTCGGCATTCGTGGTAGGGGCCGGTGGTGCCAATACTCAGCAAGTGGCAGCAGTAGAGGCTGAAGTAATGGAAGAATTTGATGGCGGTGATATCTCGGCACCGGTGGACCAAGCTAGTGCACTCTTTTATAATCCGACGGGTAATGCACCTTATCCGCCGAGGACAAGCTCGAATCTGGCATATTCTCCCAACAACCAGAACCACCCAAACTTCAGCTATATGGCCCCATACTAGCAGCCCCAGCAACCTCAGCAGCAGTTGTCTCAGCCCCAGCAGTTATACCACCATCAACAACAACCTCAGCAGCAGATGTATCAGCAGTACCCCCCCAGAAATCAGCAGCCCCCACCACAACAACAACCATATAACCAACAATGGGTAATCTCTCCGGTTGAGAATCTCTTGACCCAATATATATCAAACCAGGAGAAGATTAACCTACAGCTGCAGATTGGGCAGAATACTTTGGCCAATCAAGTGACCCAGCTGGGATTGCAAGTGGCCACTCTTCAAAAGACGCAGGGGCAATTGTCGGGTCAGCCGGAGGTCAATCCCAGGGGACCCAATCACACATTGGCCTTGACGCATGATCATGCAAATATCTCGACAATAGTCTTGAGGAGCGGTACACAGATTCCGACGAGGGAGGCCGCTAAAGAACCCGAAGCTCCATTGGTCGATGAGAGACCAAATCTAAAAGCAAATGACGATGGAGCTTCGGCATTAAACACCATGACTTCGGAGGGAGTTTCTGAAGAAGAAAGGAAGAAGAATGAGGAGGGCAACTCGAGGGTCTTCAAGCATGCGGTGCCATTCTCACAAAGGCTTGCTAAGGCGAAAATAGATGAGAAGTACGGCAAGTTTTTCGAAATGGTGAAAGACTTGAGTTTGCAAATCCCCTTCCTGGAGGCTATAGAGACTATCCCTTCATATGCAAAATTTCTGAAGTATTTGGTAACGAAGGGTACAAGAAAAGAAAATTTGTCCTTACGGCGGAGTGCAACACTCTGATTCAATGAGCGAATCTGTCAAAGCTCAAGGACCCCGGGAGTTTTTCTATCCCATGCTCGATAGGGGAGGTGAAGATCAATCTGGTGCTTGTCGATCTAGGTGCAAGCGTGAGTCTAATGCCTCTATCGCTATATAAAAGGATAAATCTGAGTGAGCTCGAACCCACCGGAATGACTCTGCAGCTGGCAGACAGACCAGTTAAGTACCCGGTGGGGGTTGTGGACGAATTGCCGGTGAACGTCAGCGGTGTGCACGTGCCGGTGGATTTTGTAGGACATGCCTGAGGATCATCACGCTCTGATTATCCTCGGGAGATCCTGCATGGCCACCTCAGGCATCCTCATTGACGTTAAGAATGGGAAGCTATCCCTGAATGTGGGAGACCAAAAAGTCGAGTTTGACCTGGCTTTATCGATGAAGTTTCTGCAGGAGGAACAAAGATGCAACCTACTGGAGGTTGAGGAAGAGAGAGTTGTTGAGGCGGAATCTCGGGAAGTTCTTGCAAGGAACCCCCCCGATAGCTTGAAAGGCCATGAGGAGCACATTGGATTGAGAAAAGAAGAAGTAGCAGAAGAAGTATGCGTCCACGGGACGATTCCCCCCGGATTCAAGAAAGTTGCTCTGAAAAAGAGCAAGGGAAAAGAGCCCTTGAAGCTCACATCTGATGAGGTCTGGATCCTAAGAAGAGTGGCGGTTGATGCCAACATGAGGGAAGAGCCCCCAGACATCACCAGCGTGAGAGTTGTTGAGACCCTTCACCTTTCACCTCTGTCAACACCAAGAGCCACTGCTCCAAAAGCTGAAAGGATGCCGATCATTGGGCATCACCCGCACCAACCTCCGTGAACATCATACATCGGGAGTCAAGCAAACGATTTTAAACAATAGCACTTCATGGGAGGCAACCCATGTTCTGAACTTTTGTCGCTGTCATGGCCTGTTTAGCCCAATACGGCGACTGATACGGTAGTCCTCTACGCAGAGTGAGGGAGTATGATGAGTTGCTAAGATATGATATGGCATAAATGTGGCTCGTGGCAGTCGTGTAATTCCGTGAAAAGTGTAGGGGCATTTTGGTCATTTGGCCATATGGGTGGAAGTGTGTGTAGAGTGAAGGTGGGTGTGTAAAGTAGTGTCATACTTGTAAATTATGAAAGGGTGGGTTAGTGTGAGAGGGGCTAGTGTGAAAAGGGATGGGTTTAGTGGCACACTCGTAAATTTTTAGAAACGCTAGGGGCAAAACGGTCTTTTGGCCTAAAGCAGCTGTGCGTATACACTAAAGTTGTGTGTACATAAAGTAATGACAAACTTGTAAATACTTGGAACTTGAGGGGAAATCTTGGAAGGGTATTAGAGTCATTTTAGCATGTTCATGCTTATCCTAGAGTAGGTTCTAGACATAGATATTTTTAGGGGATTCTAAAATCTTCTTTAATCTTCCCTTTCCTTTTCTTTTCAATCCTATCTCTCTCCCTCTCCCTCCTAGCCTTGGCCGAACCCCCTTGCCCCCTTTCCCCCCCTCCATCAACACTCCAAAACCCTAATTTTGATTCCAAAAATTTCCAAGAAAACCCCTAGCTTTCAAGAGAAAGAAAGGTGGAAAGAAGAGAAAGAGAAGAGAGGAAGAAAAAGGGGATTCATTGAGGTAGGATTCTAACTTTGGTTTGGGAATTTTTATTTGGGCTTATGAGGATGCCGTGATGTAATTTTGTTTGCTCATGATCTTGAATCCATGGATTATATGTGAATTAGATCAAAAAGATGACATTTTTCTTTGTTTTCCTTAACTAATTACCCTTTCCTGAAATTCAGAATTTCTGATGTGTGTTTCTTCTTCAATTTTGATCTCTGTAGTTTGATTTACTTTCTGAAAAAAATATGTGCAGTTCTACCCCAAATTCATATAAAATTTGTCATATGTTGAGTTCAAATAGTAGGAGTAAAAATTCAGTGTTTGCAACATGTCTGGAAATCTGTCATGCTGGACATAGTTTAGAAAAATGAAGCCCACCACCTGCACACTTCATGGAATTGGCTGACACTGGTCTTGTTGGAAAGTTAACAAGTTTATCTAAAATTTCATCAGATTTCTCATATGTCGAAATTCTAGCTACAACATTCTTAAAATTGGCTTTTAATACAGACCCAGAATTCTGTCTGAAAAACAGTCTGCACATGTTGCACCAAATAAATCACTATAAATTCTCTAGTCCATATTTTTGTATGAACTTTTATAGGTGCATCCAAAACTACTATATCTCCAACTTTTATTTACATAATTTTGTCAAATTCACAAGATAAATTGATGAAACATGCTGATTTAGTGGCTGATCCTGCACATTTCAGCAAGTTGGTCTTTTTGGATGAAGTTGAAACTTGGGTGATTGTTAATTTTCCATACCAATATACATGAATGATGTTGATGTCTATAAGAAATTTTGTACATGCTATTGTTACTAAGTTTTGATGTTGTGACAATGTCCGTTTTATGATGCACGTCATATGTTTGTTAAAATACCCAAATGAATGTGAAATTGAAGAAACTTGGAAAGATAGTTATGAGAATGTTGTGCCATGTATTTCATTACGAAATTGCATATGATTATTGAAGATTGTGACACTTAATTTGTTAACTGGGATGTATCGATCTGCTCTAAGGCGGGTGAGCATCCTGGTATAGGGATGGGGAAAGTTGGGTATAACTTAACTATAAGGGGCTAGACTGAGAAGTTTGGGAAAGAGATATGTGATATGTGATATGTGATATTTACTTCCACACTCGCCTTTACCGGGAGTGGAGGGGACATACGGAGGTTGTGTTATTATGTGGAGAGCCTCACTCCTGCCAGGGATGGGGGAGCTGAGATGCCCATCGTACAGTGCCAGTGTCCACTGCTTCGTGTCCTATGTTCACCTCAAATTTAGGGTGAGGTCCATGCCCTTATCTTTAGGTGATACCCAGGCTTCCAAAGAGTTACTATTATCTACTAACTAATAAACTTTATATGTGTTATTGTTGGACGTTTGTGTTTTGTACTTCTCTCTTTGGTTGCTTGTGCTCTTATTTCCTTTACACTCATAACCCCTATATAAGTTCCCCTACCCTGGTTAGACGTGCTCATTTTACTTTTCAGGTCTTGAGCAGGTGACACCAGAGCAGAATCTCCCTCATGAGATTCCTTAGACGTGAGTTTTGACTTGGGGACACCACTCTTTTGGGCTGTGTCTTGTAGTATGAGTTGGATTGAGTGGCGAGCGAGTGTCTTTGTAGCTGTGTTATATATGGTGGCTTGTAGTACTTCTCATGTATTTACATGAGTCAGTTCACTTTGTACCTGATGCTAGTGTGTAGTACGCTCTTTGGTTTTGTAGTTCTGTGGATATGTACTCTCTGTGATGGCAGTATGTGTTGCTACTTTCTTATATATATATGTGATGTATGATCCCAGCATTCGCAGTGGCCTGCTTATCCTGTTTCTCTATCCACGCTTGGTGTAATACCGCGGCTTGTCAAGCTGCATCCTCCCTTTCCATGGGTTGCGTTGCCTTACAAAGTATTTGTGGGAATGGGGCGTGACAAGTTTAGTGGTGGCCCATGGAAGCCAGTCACACTGCGATATGCGAAAGGATGATGTAAGGATCGCCTTACCCTTGCAATACTAACAGCACACACTAGAGGGGGGGGGGGGGGGGGTGAATAGTGTAATGGCAATAAAATTGTCCAATTAAAATTTAACTTGCAAATGCGGAATTATAAATGCAAGAGGAATTAAAAGTCACAATCAATTCAAACGCAAACACAAAGTTTTACACTGGTTCCCCAAACCTGGGTACATCCAGCCACACCAATATTCACTATATTCCAACACAGAGAAGTGAATACAAATCTCACAAGGAGATACCCCACAAAGAGGATTTATGCCCTACACAAGGATCCAACCAATCCTACACGAGGATCAAGACTCCCACATAGAGAATCACTAACTCCCACTCAGAGAATTAAGGTTAGCCCTATACTAGGACACTAAACTCCCACAAAGGGAGTATCCTAAGTCCCACAAAGAGACAACCTCCCACAAAGAGAGAACCTCCCACAAAGAGAGAAAGTTCTAATTCCCACAAAGAGAATTAGAGACACAAATTACACCAAGTAAAGTAAATACTCTTACCTATGCCTTGAGATGCTTACTCATGAATGGATGCAAGGCATGGAAGAGGATCTCCAAGTGTTGAGATATGTTTGAGAGCACTTGGATGAATTTCCTTGAGCTGGACTTCAATGCATAAAGAAGAATGAGAGCTCTTGAGAGAGAATTGAGGGAGTTTGTGAGTTGCTTATAGATCTCTTGAGATATTCAATAGCATCCAGAAGTATAAGAGATAGCAGCACACTCATATATATATGAACCCTATATCAAACCCCAAAACCCAAGAAAACAGCCAAAGAATTAATTCTGTAACGCTAGAAACTGGGCGAAAATGACAGGAACAGTCGACTGATGATCAAAAGACAGTCGACTGATCACCGGCTAGAAAATATCCAACGGCTATAATCTGAGCCAGGACAGTTGACTGATGAAGTCGATACAGTCGACTGTAAACATGACAGACGCCTGTTAATCCTTCAGCAGGCGACTGCTGCAGGGGATGGAATAAAACAGAGAGCTGTACTCTTTCTCCAGTTAAGCACACAGGCGACTGATGTCAATAATACAGTCGACTGTCTATTAGTCAGGCGACTGTAAAACCTTAATCAGTCGTCTGCAGTATAAGATGGAGAAACAACAGAGAGATGCAGAGAATGCACTTACGCTATACCTGGCGGCTAATGACCAATCTACAGGCGACTGTAAATATGTAAGCGACTGTAAACTGACCAGTAGTCGACTGTGCGTAAAGCTCAAGTTTGAGTCAATTGAAATGTTGACTTGAGCTGTGCATATCAGGCGAGTGTAGAAGGATCTACAGGCGACTGGAAATCACCCAGTCGACTGTGTTTCCTTCAGTAGGCGACTGATGGAAAGCCAGAGACTCCAAATGAGTCTTTGGACAGAGTGAACCTAATAGGTTGGATTCTATGATATTCCTAATGCTCACTAAGATGGTTAGATGCATATGCATGAATGAGTAAACCGTCTAACAAGGCATTACATTAATTCTAGACTCAAAAGAGAGAGAAAGCAATAGAGTAAATTACATGGATTACAATGCTTTCTTTAGAGTCTAAGTCTTCAATCTTGATGCCTTGATTGCTCTCCATCATCTCCAAGCTTTGGCACTCCTTGAGTCCAAGCTTTGGCTCTTCTCCACTTGATGTCCATCCTTGCACCAAGTGATTAGTCTCCAAGAAGGATACTCTTGAAATAAAACTAAGAGACTAAAACATGAGAATCATTAGCAACAACCTAATGTTGTGATCATCATCAAAATAAGATTGGTATGAAACACCAATACTCAACAATCTCCCCCTTTTTGATGAAGACACACATTATGTAAAATACAAAGTATTAAAGCACAATGCTAATGAGCTCCCCCTACTTATATGCACCAAATAAACAATGAGCTACACAATAGTAAATACGCATTCAACCAAATAGGATCATGGTGACATATAATAGGCATGGATTATATAAACCAATTGTAAACCAATTGTAAAAGACAATTATCATGCAAATATGCAAGGTTTATCTAATCCCATATATCTCTCCCCATAGATATATCTCTTCCCATATGCATATGAATATATATCCCATATATATTTACATAATGCCTATAGCTCTCCCCCTTGACATCGTCAAAAAGGTGGACAAAAAAATATCCCCCTTTGTCATCTTAACCAAGATGTGACAATATGCAAGAAAAGTAAGATATGTATGATACCAAATTGAAAATTTTAGTGGGTATCAATTCACTATCACATGCTCCCCCAGATCATAGAAATGGTCAACTTTTGACTTCTAGGATTTAATACCAATTATACAAATAATGGAGCCATGGGCCAGACGTGTATCAAAGCAATAGATATGGAAAAATCAAGCTTCAATGATACACAAAAAATATTGCCAAAACAAATATAACAAGAAGTATGTTGGCAAGAAACAAGAGGTTTGGTTTGAGATCAAAAACAACCAAATGTGAATAATGATCTCAAATAACCTCCGAAATGAGAGTTAAAATATTCTTAAAATACTTTAAACATATAACATATTAACTCCCCCATTGACATACACATGGATAAAAAATGCATGCATGTCAATAAACCCCAAGGTCCTCATTTTCATGAAAAAATAAGTTTGAAAATATTTTCAAAATCATGAAACACACACAAACAATGGGTATGCTAAAGATAAACATTCAAGCACAATACTCATGCAATATGCATATGTGTGAGGAACCTAAACATTAGGCAACCAAACCCAAGAGGAGTTTGATTTCCTAATGTAATCATATGAGGTGATCACATCCCTAACTAGAGAGTTGATGTAGCTATCCCTCTTTTACACACTAACCTTAGTTGGAATCCATAATCTCAAGGAATTCCTAGGCAAGGGTTTTTCCTTTGCAAGAGGGGTGGATGTGGATGCTTAGGTGTAGAAACGAATTTCTTGGCATGCAAAGAATGAGAATTTTGCTTCTTAGCAAAAAATGAAGATTTTTCATTCTACCTCATTACCTCGTGATCTACATGCTTCTTATTGATGTTATTGTTGTACAAGAAAGCATGGTGATTCTTCTTAGGTGCTTTATCAATATTTCTTGTATTTGCACCATAAGAGGAATTAGAGGTGGGTTTAGGTACCACATTTTGAATATAACCCAAACCTCCTCTATGATTTGCCGGATGTTGTTTTTCCAACAAATCGTGGAGTGAATCCCTAGAATACACAAAGCTTATGAGCTTACGGGATTCCTCTTCACATTTCAACGTAAGTTGTTGAATGTGAGACTCTAAGCTAAGGTTTTGAGCAACAAATTTTTCATTTGTAAGGCTCAATTCCTTAACTTGAGAGAGAAGTGTGTCTCTCTCACTAGTGTCATAAGCATGCATAACATTATGAATATTTACACTAGACAATTCTACATCATGCACCCTACTCATAGCATTATCAAGTTTAGCTTTCATTTTATCATATAAATCGATGCACTTACTTGCCAAATTGGAGGCCACATTTAGGCGATATTCAAGCTCCTTGATGTGTCCATATTTTACATCATTTTCATATCATATTTCCATCGCATTGCATGTCATCCCCGCGTCCAAATCCCACATTTTACCGCAATTTTGGTATTTCTGACGATATTTCGAGTTTCATAGTATATTTTGAGTTTTCTGGAGCGTTTTGGACCCCCGCCTGGGTTTGGACACATCCGACGTGCTCATGAGCTTGTTGGCAGGTCTCTGGAGGAGTTCGCCGCGTTCTCGGAGCTGTTGGAGGAGAGAAGGAGGAGAAGAAGGAGAAAGAGAGCAGACAGAGAGAGAGAGAGCTGCTGCAGCACAGAGCTTTCCCAGAAAATGCTCGGGCCAAGCAGCCTGCTGCTCGGGCTGAGCCATGACATGTTGGAGAAGCTACAGATACGGGCTGACTCGGGCCGAGCAGCTCATGTGCTCGGCCAAGCAGCTGTAGATAGAACCCCCCGAGCACACCCCGAGCAGCCGACCAAGTCATCCATTTTGAGCTCGAGCAGCATGCGACCCGGGCCGAACCACTGGCCGAGCAGCTCCGACTCGGGCCGAGTCACCTACTCGGCTGACACTCCCTGGGGCATTTTTGGAAGATTTTTTGAACGCGCGATGCACGCGATTTTGGGCAGCTGAAGCTCGTGACTGCGGGTTGGGCGTGGAGAGTTCATTCTGAGTTTTGTTTTAGGATTTTTTGGAGAGAGCTCCAGTGATCGATTTTTGTACGGATTTTTGGGATTAATTTATGTAGAAGACTTCTGGATCTATTTTGAAGATTTGTGCCTTTTATTCTTCTTTGGATTCGTTCTTCATTCATTCTCATTGTAAGTAATCTTTAGCCCTAATTTCTTTTATTGCAAAAATGTCTTCCTACGCGAAATTGATATTTTTGTGTGTTTCGATCATCATGAGTGAGTAGATCTATTCTAGGGCTGATGGGTGAACCCTAGGATTTTAGGGGAAAATGTAGATCTGGATCCCAATGTTGAATTGGGGATTTAGGGTTGTATTTCGGTGGATCCTACCGAATCCGTAGATAACCCGTACTGAGATCATGCCCACTGTCTGTGGAATTGATGTTCTTAAGGGGTATCTAGGGATTCGAATAGGGAAATCGACGGATCCAATCAAGGCACGTGACCATGCCCGGCTCGTGCCTTGAGGGGATCCATCGACGAACTATATCGCTACGTCGATGGCTACCGCCATTGCATCGACGAGAGCCACCGAAATACCCCACAATTCTAACCCACGAGAGTGGTACGAATTGGGGGAATTAATTCCCTAACCCCAATGCAATGAGGGGATCCTATCTAACATCAACCCCCAACGATCCTAGCGGCAATCCCTAAAGCCCTAGTTCCTTTTATTATATTACATAACAACAACTATCAACTCAATTCATTCTCACTTCGATTGCTACACTACATCTACATTTAGAAATAGATTGAGATTACCACGGACACTATCACCGTCCCTGTGGGATTCGACTATCTTTTATACTATAACTCGACACCATCCGCTTGCGGATTGAACCCGAAGTCATAGCCTAAGAGCCATATCACGCCTGGCGATCGTGACACCGCCAGGTGGGTCCTAGGTGTAGATTGTGGGCACGTCAAGTTTTTGGCGCCGTTGCCGGGGACGGCAATAGTGTTTTTATCTCAGTTTGTTTTTATATTGAGAAGTTTGCTAGCACTCTTACCATCCCTTATCTACCCATCATTTTTATTCTCTTTATTTATTGCGGTGCTACCGACGGTGTTTTTCTGAGCTTTGTTGGTGCATGAACACCCGTCACAAGGGGACTTCCAGAGAAGTATTGTTTGATCCTGAGATCGAAAAGACAGCCAGAGCCTTGAAAGATTCTAGTAAAAGTTCATCTCCATCAGCTCAGATGGGAGAGAATCCTCCTCCTCCTTCATGCACCGGGTCCATCAGGGACCATATGAAACCGACCTTTGGGAATAATTCCTCGGTTCTTAGACCGCAGCTGACGGCGACAACCTTCGAGCTTAAGACGGGGTTAATTAATCTTATGTAGCAGGATCCCTTCCATGGGCATCCTCATGAGAACCCCAACCATCACATTGACTCCTTCTTGGCCAAGTGCGATACATTCAAGGCGAAGGACGTCAGTGATGATGCAGTGAAGTTGCGGCTGTTCCCGCTCACCTTAAGGGACAAGGCCTCCTACTGGCTCTGAGCTCACCCTCCCAACCACTTCACTACCTAGGAGAAGCTCGCACTCGCATTCGTGGATAAGTTTTAACCACCATCGAAGACGGTCCAGATCCGTAGGGCCATATCCAATTTCAAGCAGCTCCCCCAGGAGTCGCTTTACGAGGCTTGGGAGAGGTTTAAAGACCTCCAACATCAGTGCCCCCACCATGGAATCCAGCCTTGGGATTTAGTACAGAGATTCTACAACAGGCTCCAACCTAGCACTAAAATGATTATTGATGCTGCGGCGCAGGTCGCCTTATTGGATAAGTCTCCTGAGGAGGCTATTGATCTTTTAGAGCACATGGCTGCCAACACTCAGCAGTGGGGTGATGGGAGGACCGTGATCACCCGGACCCCTGAGGTCAAGGCTGCTAGTCACCTGGACTCCCACATAGAGAACCTGTGTAAGCAGGTGGCCCGTATTGAGCAGCTCATGGACTCCCTCCCAGCGGCACCCAACACCTCCTACCATCCTGCTGAGGAGTACGTAGATCCGGGGTATATCCCCGCTGAGGGTCATTATGAGGGTGCTGAGACATCCGAGACTGTTCAGTACATCCAGGGAGAAGGACGGAATCAGTGGCAGCATCCGGATACCAGGAATCACCCAGGTTTCTCATATGGAAATCCAAGTGGAGGGCTGCAACCTCTGCAGTTTCAGAGGCCACCTCCTCCCCAGTAGCAGCAGCAGCAGCAGAGCCAGCAGCACGACGGCTTTAGGCCAGTTGGGCCCTATAGGCCGTCGGGATATCAGTACAGCCGGCCATCTCAGCAAAATTTTGCGCCGACTCCCCCAAAGTCAAATATTGAATCTATGTTGGAGACTTTTATGAGCGGCCAAATTCGGTTCAACAAAGATACGTCGAACCAATTTAAGAGTATCAACTCTTCGCTCCACGAACTGAGAGGACAGATGTCTCAGTTACTGAAGAACTAGGGGAGATTACCCTCCCAGCCGGAGACTAACCCCAGAGCTCAAGCAAACGCCGTGGTTTCAGTGACCACGCGAGGAGGACGGGTGACTGACCCAGTTATGGTCCCAGTACTTAGCAAAGAGAGGACCACCATTGAGGAAGTTGCTGATGACAGTGCCAGAGTTGAGGCCACTGAAGGGCCTATAGCTTTTGAAGAGAAGACGGATACACCTCCCATCGTGCCTGCTACTATGCCTTCACACGCTGATGCATCTAAGGGCAAAGCCTCCAGGCCTCCTCCTCCGTACCCTCAGAGGCTCGCCCAAGCCAAGCTGGAGAAAAAGTACTCCAAGTTTATGGAGTTACTGAAGGGGATTCAGCTGAATATCCCATTCATTGATGCCATCACCGAGATCCCGGTTTATGCTAAATTTCTAAAGGATCTCATCACGGGGAAGCGAGGCCGGAAGAAATCAAGCTGTTGGAGGATTCCACCTCCATTATCAAGAACCACCTCCCTCGGAAGCTGCCGGATCCTGGGAGCTTCATCGTGCCATGCTCCATCGAAGGAATGCCAATCAGCAGAGTGCTAATTGATCTAGGGGCTAGCATCAGCCTGATGCCCCTTTCTATCTTCAGAAGACTTCAGACAGGAAGGGAGCTGGAACCTACTAGCATGTCAATCCAGCTCGCCGATCATTCTATCACCTACCCAGTAGGGATAGCGAGGGACGTCATCCTCCAGATACCTCCAGGACTATGCGTCCCTGTTGATTTTGTCATCATGGATATGCCAGAGGGAGGAAGCTCTCAACTAATACTCGGTCGCCCCTTCATGGCGACCGCCGGGGTGCTTATAGACGTCCGAGAAGGAACCCTCTCCCTCAATGTGGGAAATATTGAAGCTGAGTTCCGACTGCAAAAACCGATGAAGGAGCGTGCCCACGTGGAAGGGGCTAGTTATCTGGAGTTTCTGGAGGAGGAAGTGATTGAAGACTTTTCTGCTGAAGGGGTCATGAAGGACCCGGTCAAGGCAAGCATCGACGACGACGGCGACCCAACCTACAACAAAACGGTCACCGCGTACATCCAAGTATTGGATGAGGAGTTTCAACGCCGTCAAACAAATCATCTAGCATTGGAGGTCACATCTTTCATGAAGGAGAGTGTTGGAGTAAGCGGAAGTCAAATGCCGCCGAATTGCACCACCCCAAAGGATGACGCGCGACCACCGCGTATGCCAAGCGCGAATTGATATTATAGGGAGTCGAGCTCATGACTGAAAACGAGCACTTATTGGAAGGTAACCCAATTCCGTAGATTTTGAAATTTCTTTCCCATTTTCTTATTTTTCTATTTGTCTTTCGTGTTTTTAGGTAAAATCGCAAAAATTATAAAATTTTTGACGAGTTTGTGTTTCGTGTAGGACGGAACATCGGGGGCATGCGCATGGACATTATAAATGGAATAAAGCCAGAGGAAGATAACGAAGTTGAAGATTTGAGAAGGAAATGAAAGGGAAAGAAGGCAAAAGGAGCTACAGGAAACTCGGACCGAGCAGCTCCTCTGCTCGGTCGAGTTAAGCAGACACGGATACGACCGCTCGGTCCGAGCACATATATACTCGGTCGGGTTTTACAGGCTGAAGAACTTGATGAAAAACGTCACTCAGCCAACCCGGGCAGAGCACTATTGACCTGGTCCGAGTAGGATATGACTCGCCCTGAGCACAGCCCTGCTCGGTCGAGTACTATAGGGAGCCCAAGTTGGAGCAAAAACGTCACTCTGTTGACTTGGGTAGAGAATTACTGGCTCGGTCCGAGCATCAACGACTCGGAGGGAGTATTTCGTTTAACACTTTTACGTCAACCTGAGCCGAGCAGTACATCTACTCGGCCCGAGTCAAGGCATTTTATTTAAAATTTTATCTACCCCGACCCGGTCGAGCAGCTAGACTGCTCAGGCCGAGTCGGTCTGGAATCTAAACCGCCCCCCGTTCCTTTTAATCTGGTGGTTAAAAATTTTTTACCCAAAAAATTTTCTTTTTCCCCCCAAGTAATTCCCCCCGAGTCTCTCCCCTTACCCCACTCGTTCAAACCAAGCCCACTCCGCCGTCCACCTCCGTCTCTGCCACCGGCTCCACCCCTGCTCCGCCGTTCACCGGTAAACCCCCCCTCTCCTCTCCATCCCCCATCTCTACCCCCTTGCCTCCCCTTCTTTCCCCCCACGCCGCCCACGCTACGGCGACTACCGTCGACCGACGGCGCCGCCGTCCACAACCCCCCCATCGAACCCCCCACCCTCGCTCCATCTCCCGCCATCAACCGCAGCCCCAAATCCCCCCCGTCCCCCATTTCCACCCTACTGAGGTGACGACGCCGTCGACGGCTCCACCGCCGCTGATGGCGCCGATCACCCCCCTCCGATAAATCCCCCCTCCGACCTATTCTCTCCCCGCCCCCTATGGCCAAAATCCACCCTGAGCTCGCTGGACACCCCCCCCGTTACACCCCCCCCGAGTCGTGCCCTAGAGCACGACTCGTTCCGCTACCTAACCCGAGCCACGCCTTAGGTCACGAACCGAGCACCTAGGTGCTCGGTCTCAACCTAGCCCCGAGTTATGCCCTAGGGCATGACTCGTCCCGATGTCTGCCCCGAGTCGATCGACTCGTTCATCAATCCACCCCGAGTTCCCCCTCTCCTGAGTGCACAACCCGGGCCGAGCATCAGTCTGCTTGACCCGAGTGACGTTTTGATGGTTTCATTTGATAGGTTCTCTGTTCCTACGACAGTTGTAGGAGCGTGTACTAGCTTGGGGGATCTTCAGAGCTCCCGCATCACTCGCATCTACGGTACACTCGTTCCATCCTCTATTTCCATACTGTAGATTCTGCTTACACGCGCCATCATGGTTCACACACACGGATCGATCACACCCACAGCTCGCGGAAAGGGACCACCTTCTGGCACGTCCTCTTCCCGTCTGCTGTAGCATGCACGCACGACTTCCACTACCACACCTCCTGTCACATCCACCATCCCTGCCGCTGTCACCACTACCGTCGCTACCATCCCCTCCACCAGTGCTCCCATTCCATCAGCTTATACCCCCTCCACCACCTCTGTCACATCCCTACCACCCTCCTCACCCCTAGCGATGACCCCACCACGCACATCCCTACCCACGACATCACTTTCCGCGACAGAGCACACAGATCGCGCTATGCTAGGCTGCACCAGTGCCGTCTTATCCCCACAGTTTTCGTTCACGTTCCAGCCCTTACGTCCCTAGGCATTCTCCAGGGTGTCCACAACCTTTACCAGGCGATCGGTTTCGATCGATTCCTCAGAGTTCACGCCCCCACATACACCTGCCTAGCCCTTGAGGGTCTTAGCTCCCTCACTTTCATCGACGCAGGTGATGACATTACTTTTCAGCTCCTATATCACGATTACACGGTCACTTTCGCTATGATCCGAGACTATTTGCAGTTCCCTGTCGTTTCTGACCCTAGGGCAGCTTTTTCCCCTACCCACGACCTAGACAACTTTCACGCTCGCACCTTTTGGCAGAGTATTTCTGGACTGCCCGAGTACCGCCCTAGCCAGGTGAAGGCATCGTGCATTGTGCACCTGTGCCTTTGCTACGCTCAGAGGCACCTAGCGTGCACACTATTTTGCAGACCCGAGGTCGGGACTATGTCCCTCCCTGAGCTTACCCATCTTTGGGGTATGACCTAACCTCGTAGATTCCACCCCGATGGCTCCGTGAGACCATTCATGCCGTCTGACGCTGCTTCCTGGCTGTGTCAGAGACTCTACCAGACAGCCATCTCATACCATGCCACAGATATTTGCTGCGGTGGTTTCTTTACCATCTTCGCTAGGATGCTAGGTATCCCCCTCCCCGATGACTTGCACCACCCTCTTGGCCCGACACGCCTTACCACTGGCGTGCTCGAGCACATGCAGATTCTCCGCCCCTACGGTGATCGTCACTGGCATTACCTCGTCGGCACGGGCCATGACACCCATATGATCCTTCCTGCCCCTCACCTGATGCATATTCCTGCTGTCCATCTTGACTGGCTTATTCCTCAGGTTTTCCAGCTCCCTCTCATTCACGACCTTGAGCCCCCAGGAGCACCGGTCGAGGCTGCCGCCGATGACCCCGGCCACCGCTCCTCTGAGTTTGAGCTCCTCGATATATCCGTCCTTGTTGCCGATCTCCCTGTTCCTCCCGCTCACACATCTTCAGGAGCCGCCTCCACTGTAATGCCCTGCTAAGCTACTGCACAAGTACTAGAGGGGGGTGAATAGTACTTTAAAATAATTAAGAGGCTAATTCCTAATTACCTTGCAATCTCTACCAATAATGCGGAAATGCGGAAATGTAAATATTAGACAACAAAGAAACAATCGCAAACAAACGATATTACTGGGTTCGGATCCACCCAAGTCTCCCCGACTTGTTCCCGGTGATCCTACATCCCAAACACCCGGATCCCCTCTAGATACTCGAGTTAGAAACCATAACTCAAGATTTCCACTATGAAATAATTGTGAAAAACCTTCACAAGTCAAATCATACACAAATGAAATTGTGACTCCCACAACCCGGGATCACAAACAAACTCTCACAACCGAGAGTGAATCACTTACAATATCAAAGGAAATTGAAATAGAAATTCTTACCGACAAAATCCTATGCCTTGAGTAAAACTTACGATTTAGGGCAAAACGGATTTTCGGGAAGATGAAGAGGCACCAAACCCTAGCTCCAAGATGTAGATCAGCGATGGAGAGCTATGAGGTTGTTGGTGACCTAGAATCAAGCACTTGGCTTGGAAGGCTCACAATCAATGAATCTGTCTTTTGAAATAAGAGTGAGGAGAGATTCAAGATTGGAAAGAAAGAGCTTTGAATGAGAAATGAATACTTTCTCTTTGATCTCTAAACTTCTCTTAATATCAGCCTTGAGTGCAATGAATGCAGCACTCCAAGTATTTATAGGTTAGAGGAAAGAGAGAGAGAAAAACGTTTCAATTAAAGCTCCAACGGCTCTATTCTGAACCAAACTAGTCGGTCAAAGAACAACCACCGACCGACTAGTTCATCAACTAGTCGGTCGGTCAAACAGCATGAACCGACTAATGGTAGAACATGGAATAGGTGAAGTTTCAGACTAACAGAACTAGTCGGTCCAAGAAGCTTTGCCAACCGACTAGTTTCACAACTAGTCGGTCGGTGAGTGAACTTAGACCGACTAAGAGATAAAACAAATAGTCTGAGAACAAATTGATTTAGTCGGTCCAAGAACAAAAGTTGACCGACTAGTTCATCAACTAGTCGGTCACCAAATGAACATAGACCGACTAACGATAAACAGTAAGTTGGCATGTACAGTAGAAGCTCAACTAGTCGGTCTAAGAAGCATCACTGACCGACTAGTTCACAAACTAGTCGGTCGGTGAGTCAACGTAGACCGACTAACTGTAAACAGTAAAGAGCTAGAAATTGACTGACGCAAACTAGTCGGTCCAAGAAGCTTGGCCGACCGACTAGATCACCATCTAGTCGGTTGGTTCTTCTTCTTGAACTAACTAACATGCACAAGAAGTCGCGAAACGAAGCGCGAAGCTTCGAGAAAGTTTGTATGGACTTCTACTAAGATCCTAGCTCTAAGATAGGAGCGTTATGAAG
This sequence comes from Scilla litardierei, assembly GCA_030789695.1. Classification (NCBI taxonomy): domain Eukaryota; kingdom Viridiplantae; phylum Streptophyta; class Magnoliopsida; order Asparagales; family Asparagaceae; genus Scilla; species Scilla litardierei. The sequence continues at coordinate 66,425,431 of CM061142.1, read as the reverse complement.
ATTAAAACGTAAGACCTACTCAAGGCTTAACATTCTACGAATGAAACTTAAAAGACTATAAATAAAACTTGACGATACCGTCTTCAAAAGCTTCAATCGAATCTTCATGACTTCTAAAATGGTCCATAAGCTTCAACGAAGCTTTAGGCATACGATCACATGCTTTGAAAAGTCTCAAGACGTCGCTTGGGATGTTCATATGAATTTGGCGACGATCTCCATAACTGCGCTCACAAAGAGTTAGTTCACGATATATTTATGTTTGTTCATCATCCAAAACCAAATCCGGGGAGTCCAATATCCAACATTCTCCCCCTTTTTGGTGATGACAAACCAACATAAATAATAATTAAAAATAATGATTCAAATGTAATTTACTTACCCCCCTGCATTGATGACACGTCAATTCCAAAATGAATAATAATAATACGCATCAAGCAGACGAGTAAAGTATAAAATGAGAATCGATTATTGAATTATCGGATTTGAAAATCCATTTATATATCTTAACTCCCCCTGAATCTAATATATCAAATTAGATTCTTGGAAAAATGCTCTAAATTGTCATTTAGCCCATCGTCATTATTATATCTCTCCCCCTTTGGCATTAGCAAAAAAAATGGGAGGAGATCAACGACAACAACAATGGCTTCAAATAAAAGCACGGGAGTCGTAGAATACGACCACGGTCCAAGTGACACCGAAGAAAAATACAAATTAAATCAAAGCGTGTCAATGAGACCAAAGTCGAAAATCGATAAATAAAATCATCAAAACTCAAATCAATTTTACGGATTGAGTTATGGAATATACTCTCCAATATCAACATTCTTGGTTAATTTAGTGCATGGAAAACAATTCTATGTTTCCATAGAAATAATTTCTATTAAACCAAGTATTATCGTCGAGCGACGAAATCAAACATCAGAGACATAAAAAGAGTATATAATGTGCACAAGAGAATGAAATGTCAACATCGATGTATATATATATATAAAGCATGAGTACATCAAAATGATACATCGAAAACATACATAAAGGCGATCCAACGATCGGTGCACAAAAGACATCAAAATATCACACAAGACATCGGAGTATCACAAAACATACATATCCATCAAAATACATCAGGGATACATCAAAATACATCAACATGATCCAAAAATCATAACCACACTCTATCATACCCAAACTCTCTCACTATAAGATCTATCATCCAAAGTGCATCAAGAGAGTCCTCAGAGAAGCTCAGGAGGAAGCGGCAGGATCTGCAGCAGCAGTAGGCTCTGCAGCAGGAGTGGTGGTCACCGGATCAGCAGAAGTGTCCACGGGAGCGACGACAGTGGTGATCTCTGGAGCAGCAACAGTAGTGGCCTCGGGAACACCAGTCGTAGTATCCACTGCAGGAACGGTGGCAACAGGTGTGCTCTCGGGGTCAACAGCAGAAGCAGCAGCAGCACCAGAACCACCAGCAGCAACAGGAGTACCCTCAGGGGCACGAGCAGCAACACAAACAAGCTCCTCAATCTCCTCCTCATCCAACTCCTCCTCGTCAGAGACTGACGGAGGGATCTCAATACCAAGGTGACGAGCGATACGAGCAAGAATCTCCTCGGTACGAGCATAACGAGACTCCACACGTTTCACTGAACGTGCGAGCTCATCAAGAGTGGTAGAGGGAGCAGCAGAGGCAGAAGAAGACGCTGAAGCAGAGGGGGTCCCCCTCTGAACGTGACGGAGCGCCGCAAGAGACTTCTTGACGGTCGTCGCATTCAGAGGGGGACCGAGAGGACGCTCATCGTCACGAGGCAAGGGGACACGAAAGTGGCAAAAAACGAGTGTCAGAAGGCACGGGAATGGGATATGAGCAGACTTCGTGGACTTCCGGATACACTCGAAAGAATCCATCTTATCGAGTATAATCCGAGCCCAGTTAATCTCACTCCCCATGAAGATGGCATAGATCAACTTCAGGAATGGCTGGGAAGGCAAAGAAGAGGAGCCGTACTTAGGAAGTAAGCACGACTTCAAGATCAGGTTTAGGAACCAGCCACTAGGCTTGAAAGACTTTGAGGGGACGCCAATCATGGCGGGAGGAATCTCGTGGAAAATCTCAGAAAGAATGACCTGGTCAATGGAGGATATGTCATCGACGGAGATATCGGAAGGGTGGAGGCCAGGCGACGAGCAACCAACCAACTCTCCTAAGATTTCTACCGTGAGGACAATCAGTGTCCTCAAGACAGTTGTCTCAATCGAGTGGGTCGCGTCATACTGACCCCGGACACGGTTGACAAAAAAGAGTTTGACCAGACGAGGATAAGGGTGGGGATTCGCCTTAAGGTCATATCGAAGATAATCGATAAGACCGGAAGACGACATAAGGTCAGCGAGGCCAGGGAGGAGGGAGACATAGTTTCCTTCGTAGGCTTGGGTTTTGGCTTGGGTTGAGCTCTAGGCTTGGCGGTCGTCGTCCTCTTCTTCTTGAGAGGAGGCGAAGACGAAGAAGGATGGGTAGATATCGAACGGCGTTTAGGTTGCGACGGTTCCCTAGGGGGTGACTCTACGGTCATATGGGATGGATGAGAGGGATCGATCGGAATCCTTGTCTTCGCCATAAGCATGACGAGACAAAGCAAGAATCAACCCTAGAATTCGAAGAGACCCCAGTGCAAACCCTAGATAAGCAAAAATCGTAAGAAACCCTAACCCTAGAACCCTAAAACAGCTGAAGAACTAACCCTAGAAGCTCTGAGAGGGAGGGAGAGAGGTCACTTAGGGGAGATCGACGGAATAACGTCCGGAAATGATGAAGAGGGAGGAGGAAGACCAAGCGGCACGGGGGTTTTGGCTGAGAGGGGAGATAAAGAACCGACTTGAAATGAGATTAGTCGGTTAGATGTGTTTTAAAACGATCGGAAGTTGAAAAGACAAGACAGTCCCCGTCGCAATTAGTCGGTCACGGTTCAAGTACTGACCGACTAGATCACGATCTAGTCGGTCGGTCAATGAGCTTGAACCAACTAGTTGCAAACAGTAACTGAAGTCAAAAAACCTGACAAGAATTAGTCGGTCTAAGCTCATTCACTGACCGACTAGAACTGAATCTAGTCGGTCGGCCAATGAACTTGGACCGACTAAGAGAGTCCAAAAATTTTAGATTTAGAAATTTTGATTTCTCTCCTAATCGCACTTCGACGAAACATCTTTAAACTCTCATTAATCATTATACTACCCCATTAAACATCGAAAATCTGAAATTTGACGTTTACGAACAAATCGAGCGAAAATTCCGAAAATTCAACAAAAAATCCAGAAAATTCCAATACATCGAGCATGTGCAAATATAATGAAATTGAATAGCATGCAAGATTATTGAACAAAATATGAATCCTAAATCTCGGATTCACCCATAATCCCCAATTCTCGACGCAACCGCACAAAGGAGTCTTCCTTTAGGGGTTTCGTGAAAATATCGGTGATTTGCTTCTGGGTTTCAACGTACACTAATATGATGTCCTTTTTAGCAACATGATCATCTAAGAAATGGTGACGGACATCTATATGTTTAGAACGGGAATGGTGTACCGGGTTCTTAGAGAGACATATTGCACTTTGGTTGTCCACCATGATAGGGCAAGTATCACAGTTTATACCAAAGTCTTTAAGTGTGTGTCTCATCCAAAGAACTTGAGCACACGTGGCACCGGTGGCAATATATTCCGCCTCGGTGGTTGAAAGTGATACGGAATTCTGCTTCTTGGAAAACCAAGAGACAAGAGAATTTCCTATAAAATGGCAAGTGCCACTAGTACTTTTCCTGTCGGATTTGCATCCCGCATAATCTGCGTCACTATATGAGATTAACTCATACGTGCTAGATTTTGGATAAAGTAATCCAAAATCAAGTGTGTAACTTAAATAACGGAAAATACGTTTTACCGTTACCAAGTGAGACTCCTTAGGTTGAGACTGATAACGAGCACATACACATACGTCAAACATAATATCGGGCCTACTTGCGGTAAGATATAGTAAACTACCTATTATACCTCGATATAGACGAATGTCTACATCTTTACCGCCCGTATCCTTATCAAGATGCGTAGTCGTGCTCATTGGAGTCTTTTTCCCGGAGGCATTCTCCATTCCAAATCGTTTAAGCAACTCCACCGTGTACTTCGTTTGGTGGATGAAGATTGCATCGTCCATTTGGCGAATTTGGAGACCTAAGAAATATTTGAGCTCACCCATGTGGCTCATCTCAAATTGATCCTTCATCACATTAGAAAACTCTTCGTAAAGAGCAAAGTTAGTAGCACCGAAAATGATATCATCAACATATATTTGAACTAAAATTATATCATTATTCGAATACTTAACAAATAATGTGGAATCAACTTCTCCCATTTTAAAACCCAAATCCAAAAGAAAATTCTTTAAACGGTCATACCAAGCTCGAGGAGCTTGTCTCAAACCGTAAAGTGCTTTCTTAAGTTTGAAAACGTGATTTGGAAATTTTTCATTAATAAAACCCGGAGGTTGAGAAACATAAACTTCCTCAACCACATCTCCGTTTAAAAACGCACTTTTAACATCCATTTGAAATAATTTAAAATCTTTATGGCATGCAAAAGACAATAATAATCTAATTGATTCTAATCTAGCTACCGGAGCGAAGGATTCTTCGAAATCAATACCTTCCTCTTGCCGGTAGCCTTGAGCAACTAACCGAGCTTTGTTCCGGACGACGATTTGGTTTTCGTCGGTCTTGTTCTTGAAGATCCACTTTGTCCCTATGACGGTGTGGTTCTTCGATGGTAATGGAACAAGCTCCCAAACCTCATTCCTCTCGAATTGAATGAGTTCCTCTTCCATGGCTAAGATCCAAGCACTATCTTCGCACGCTTCATTAACATTCTTTGGCTCAATCAAGGAGGCAAAGGCACAATGAGCGAAGTAGTTCACTTGCGATCTCGTCTTGACACTATCACGGATATTGCTAATGACTTGCTCATGAGGATGGTCACGAACGGTATGAAGCCGTTTGTGAATTCCCTGATCACTAGGAACATTCTCAAAAACCTCATTAGTTGGGTTAGTCTCAATAGAATCAATAGAATTATTAGAATTAGAATTACCAATTGAATCACATAAGACATCCATAGAGTCATCATCATTAGTAATTCTAGTTGGAACAAATCCTTCATTAAATGAAACATGAAGCGATTCCTCGATCGTTGAGTTTCGTTTTTTGTATATCCGGTAGGCTTTGCTACGTGAGGAATATCCAACAAATATTCCCTCATCGGATCTTGAATCGAATTTGTCCAAACTACCATACGTGTTTTTAATAAAGCATTTTGAACCAAAAACACGAAAATGTTTAACTTGAGGCAATCTACCAAACAATAATTCATAACAAGTTTGTTTAGTGCCAGGCCTCAAAAGTATTCTATTAAACACATAGCAAGCGGTGTGTACCGCTTCCGCCCAAAATTGATGGCCAAGTTGGCTATCATCAAGCATCGTGTGAGCACATTCCACTAGCGTCCTATTCTTTCTCTCAACAACACCATTTTGAGGAGGTGCGCGAGGGAATGAAAAGGTGTGTGTAATACCACCTTCATCACAAAATGTCTCAAAAGACTCATTCTCAAATTCCCCTCCATGATCACTACGAATAGTGACAATGGTGGTTCCAATGAGATTTTGTACTTTCTTAACAAAAATTGTGAAGTTTTCAAAAGCTTCATTTTTATTACATAATGAAAATACCCAAGTAAATCTAGAAAAGTCATCAACGATGACAAGTCCATATCTAGCATAACCTAATGAAGCAACTCTAGTTGGCCCAAATAAATCTAGATGTAATAGCTCTAGTGGCCGCTTAGAAGAAACGCTTTTCTTAGGTTTAAATGAAGATTTTGGAAGCTTGCCTCGTTGACACGAGTCACAAAAGCTTTTCTTTTGAAAGATAAGCTTAGGGAAGCCTCTAATAGAATTTAACTTGGAAAGCTTAAAAAGTGTTCCAAAGTTCACATGACCAAAACATCGATGCCATAAGTGCTGTTCACTTGTGTTGGCAATGAGACATTGTTCATGTGATCGTGGAAGATCTAGGATGTATATATCCTTATGGCGTGTGTCGGAAAACAATAATTCATTATTATCTTTTCTTAAAATATGGCACGTTCCTTTCGCAAAGCTAACTTTGTAACCTTTGTCACAAAGTTGGCTTATTGAAATAAGATTGTGGTTTAATCCTTTAACAAGGTAAACATCACATATAAGTGGTTTAGAAGGATTACCCACTTTGCCAACACCTATGATGGTTCCGCTCTCGTTGCCTCCAAAGACTAACCGGTTCCCATTTGCGATGGGCACCACTCCGGAGAGCAATTGAGCGTCACCCGTCATGTGTTTTGAACACCCGCTATCGAGTATCCAATTTCTCTTGGAGCTAAATTTAAAGTTGTTGCTCCATTTCTTTTTCCTTTCCTTGAGTACCTAAAGATAGACAATATCGTATCATGGTACCCAAGGTCATTGGGTCCAAAGATTAGACCTTTGGAAGCCAAGTCCAATTGGACTTAGACTTCCCCACATAATTATCACTATGCACAACATTCGAAAAATACGAGTTCATATAAACTTGTTTTTCTTTCATGCTTGTGTCCTTTGGGCTCCAAATAGTGAAGATTTTGGGAGCCCTCATCCTATTGGGTGCATGCATGCGTTGTTGATTTCTACGTGATGCATGTCGTGGATAGGAATAAGGAACATGATGAAATGGTGCATGTGGATAATTATTCATACGATGATGTGGGTGAACATATCCATGTGAAGGAACACGTGCGTGAGGGTGTCTCACATGGTGTGCACGTGCCCGTGGATGTGGTGCATAAAAACCATCATATGTGTGAGCATGTGGAGTAGGACGTGTGTTCCTACGTGGCATGGTATTGGTGTACATATAAGCATGACCCATCTTTGGAGGTCCACCCAAAGTGGGTTTCTTTCCAAAAGAGGGCGTGTACGAGGTGGAAGCACCATTGGTAGATGAACTACTAATAGAGTGTTTGCTACCACTCGTCGAGTCATCGGAAGTTGGCCTAACAAAAGTAGTGGCCGATTTGGATGGACATCCCATCGTATACCCCAAGCCAATGTGGTGATTGGCTGGAAGTAAGTCATTTAGGATTTTATCCAAATGGTCCTTACCCTTATTGAATTTATTAATTCGGCCCAATGTGCACTCATATTTCTCGGTGAGAGAACGCATAGAAGCATCCAAAGTGGATACTTGCGATGTGAGCACATAAACACGAGATTTGAGATTTTCATTCTCAATACTCAAAGTCGAGTTTTGAGAAGTCAAATCCGCTATCTTGTGTTCCTCCGGATCCTCAATGCTAACATGTTCAAGTTGAGTCTTGAGATTTAAAATCTCATTCTTCAACTCTTCAACAACGGTGTCGTTGTTGGTGATGATAGTTTTAGGCGAGGTTTGGATGCTAGCTAAATCATCTTTTACTTTAGTATATCTATTTACTAATTTAGTGTATTTAGACCATAATTGCTCATTAGCATTTCTAAGGTCATCCATGGTTACCTCATCGCCTTCGTTGTCGCTATCATCGGAAGAGGAATCTTTATCTTGCTCCTCTCGAGCCATGAAGCACATGTGTGCTTGCTCCACTTGCTCATCGTCCGACTCTCCGCTTGAGGAATCCTCGGAGTCGGTGAATGTTCCGACAAGCCCCTTTTTGTACCCTTTCTTGTACTTCTTGGACTTATCGAACTTCGGCGCCTTCCACTTCTCCTTTTGCTTATTTTGAGGACACTCCGCTTTCATGTGTCCTGGCTTGTTGCATTTGAAACACAAAGGAGAGGAGGCGTTAGAAGAACCAAATTTAGCTTTGTTCTTATAGTTACCTTTCCGGGAGAATCGGTTGAACTTCTTTGCCATGAGTGCCATGGACTCCAAGTCCAACTCGTCTTCTGAGTTTTCATCATCGGTCGATGTGGAAGTTGATGGAGCGGCCTTGAAAGCAATAGCCTTCTTCTTTGGCTCGTCTTGCTTTAGGTAGGACTTCATCTTGTCCTGCAACTTCAACTAGCTATCCTTGCGTACCTCATATGACATTAAGGTACCCATTAGTTGCACGACGGTATAAGTTTTCATATCATTACCTTCCTCGATGGCGAAGGTCTGTTTCTCCCAACAAGAAGGAAGTCCATCGATGATCTTCGAGACTTTCTCCTTTTGGGTGTAGGTCTTACCGAGAGCTTCCAACTCGTTTGTGATGTCGACGAAGCGAGCATAGTACTCCTTCATCTTCTCACCCTGTAGCATATGAAATAACTCGTAATCTTTATTAACTACAACGAGTTTAGAGTCTCTTACCCTACTTGTCCCTTCATGCAAAATGAGGAGGGAGTTCCATATTTGATATGCACTCTTACATGTGCATATCTGGTTGAAATCCTCGGGCTCCAAAGCACATTGCAAGGCGTTTATTGCCTTGGCATTGCTTACCTCCGCGGCGATCTCCGCGGGAGTCCACTTCTCGAAATCTTCTTCGGCGGGCTCGATATACTCCTTCATCGTGGCCCTCCATAGTGAAGCACTCCGGAGGAAAGTTTCCATCCGGCATTTCCAGTACCCGTAGTTGGTACCGTTGAAGAATGGAGGCCTCGTTGAGGAGTGTCCTTCCATCACCGAAGACGCTCCTTCACGGTTCCTGAAGGTGTTGTAGTCGGAAGGTGGACGAACGCTTTTGTTGTCGTTGGTAGACATAGCTATAAACTTGGCTCTGATACCAAATGTAATGCCCTGCTAAGCTACTGCACAAGTACTAGAGGGGGGGGGGTGAATAGTACTTTAAAATAATTAAGAGGCTAATTCCTAATTACCTTGCAATCTCTACCAATAATGCGGAAATGCGGAAATGTAAATATTAGACAACAAAGAAACAATCGCAAACAAACGATATTACTGGGTTCGGATCCAGCCAAGTCTCCCCGACTTGTTCCCGGTGATCCTACGTCCCAAACACCCGGATCCCCTCCGGATACTCGAGTTAGAAACCCTAACTCAAGATTTCCACTATGAAATACTTGTGAAAAACCTTCACAAGTCAAATCATACACAAATAAAATTGTGACTCCCACAACCCGGGATCACAAATAAACTCTCACAACCGAGAGTGAATCGCTTACAATATCAAAGGAAATTGAAATAGAAATTCTTACCGACAAAATCCTATGCCTTGAGTAAAACTTACGATTTAGGGCAAAACGGATTTTTGGGAAGATGAAGAGGCACCAAACCCTAGCTCCAAGATGTAGATCAGCGATGGTGAGCTATGAGGTTATTGGTGACCTAGAATCAAGCACTTGGCTTGGAAAGCTCACAATCAATGAATCTCTCTTTTGAAATAAGAGTGAGGAGAGATTCAAGATTGGAAAGAAAGAGCTTTGAATGAGGAATGAATACTTTCTCTTTGATCTCTAAACTTCTCTTAATATCAGCCTTGAGTGCAATGAATGCAGCACTCTAAGTATTTATAGGTTAGAGGAAAGAGAGAGAGAAAAGTGTTTCAATTAAAGCTCCAACGGCTCTATTCTGAACCAAACTAGTCGGTCAAAGAACAACCACCGACCGACTAGTTCATCAACTAGTCGGTCGGTCAAACAACATGAACCGACTAATGGTAGAACAGGGAATAGGTGAAGTTTCAGACTAACAGAACTAGTCGGTCCAAGAAGACTTACCAACCGACTAGTTTCACAACTAGTCGGTCGGTGAGTGAACTTAGACCGACTAAGAGATAAAACAAATAGTCTGAGAACAAATTGATTTAGTCGGTCCAAGAACAAAAGTTGACCGACTAGTTCATCAACTAGTCGGTCGCCAAATGAACATAGACCGACTAACGATAAACAGTAAGTTGGCATGTACAGTAGAAGCTCAACTAGTCGGTCTAAGAAGCATCACTGACCGACTAGTTCACAAACTAGTCGGTCAGTGAGTCAACGTAGACCGACTAACTATAAACAGTAAAGAGCTAGAAATTGACTGACGCAAACTAGTCGGTCCAAGAAGCTTGGCCGACCGACTAGATCACCATCTAGTCGGTTGGTTCTTCTTCTTGAACCAACTAACATGCACAAGAAGTCGCGAAACGAAGCACGAAGCTTTGGGAAAGTTTGTATGGACTTCTACTAAGATCCTAGCTCTAAGATAGGAGCGTTATGAAGATTAAAACGTAAGACCTACTCAAGGCTTAACATTCTACGAAAGAAACTTAAAAGACTATAAATAAAACTTGACGATACTGTCTTCAAAAGCTTCAATCGAATCTTCATGACTTCTAAAATGGTCCATAAGCTTCAACGAAGCTTTAGGCATACGATCACGTGCTTTGAGAAGTCTCGAGACGTCTCTTGGGATGTTCATATGAATTTGGCGACGATCTCCATAATTGCGCTCACAAAGAGTTAGTTCACGATATATTTATGTTTGTTCATCATCCAAAACCAAATCCGGGGAGTCCAATATCCAACATCCACCACCACTGTTTCCTCAGTTTCTACGGTCGTTGAGTCGTCGGGGACTGTCCTCACTTCCTGCCCCGACACTCATATCGCTTCTGTCACTGTATCTGTGCCAGAGGGCACAGATCTACCTTTATCTGACGACGTGGTAGATTTAGATGCTCCCTCACTCGACCCTGTCCCTACCCTCCCTCCTCTCTCGGAGCTTATCGCTTCAGCTCCTCTGACTGCCACCACCACCTCCTACCCTTTGGCTGTTTTCATTGAGTCTGTCTCGACGTCTGTCCACACTTCTGTGTCGACGACAGCTCCTTCTTCCGCCACCACCGATATTCTGACTATTTCACCCTCACCCACATTCCAGGCTCGGCCCGACGCCTCGGCTGCATCGGGCCGCTTATCATGAGTAGTGACCTACCGACATGCCACCCGTACCCACCCCGAGCCTCGATCCTCAGATTCTCGCTTGACCGCTCTCGAGGAGTTGACCTCCCGCTTACAGCGGGATTTCGACGACTTTCACCGCGAGTCTAGGACACACAAATCTAGGGTAGAGTCGGACCTCTCATCCATTATCGACTTGTTGAGACACCGTGGCACACTGATTCGGAGTGAATATTGCATATTTAACCTCCTAATTAGTCTTATTTTGTGCCCATATGATGCTTAATTGTTCTCTAATTCATACGTATTTTGTACACAATTATTTATTAGAGAAAACACTTAATTTGAGCACAAAACAGCAATTAACGGAGTATTTCTGCACATTTTATATTTTTCCTAGCTTGGTCTCGATCTCACGATTCCAACGACTATTTATTTGTATTTTTCTGAGATCTGTGCTAATTACTATGAATTTTTGAATGCAGAATACCAATTAAATGAGAAAATGCGCTCAAAATACGTTTAAAATACGGCCGCACGAATCCTGGAAGACACGTGGCGGAATCTCGTCGATTCCCGCTCAGATCTGACGGGCGGAAGATAGGGGCGGCGTGGCATCATTTCAGCCGTTGGATTTCGATCCAACGGCGGTCTCCGTTCCCGCGAGAGAGCTCGGAGGCAGCGATTTCAGCGGCTACGTGGCTCTTTGTGGTCCGTTGATGAGCGATCGAACGGATGTGGATGATGGCGAAGAAGCGGTCGACGTGGGTTGTTTTGGGCGGTCGATGCGTGATCCAACGGCGGAAGAACACCCCGTGTTTTGAATCCAGATTCGCGAGCACGTGAGATCTCGACCGTTCGATCGTTCGATCGAACGGTCCAAGTTCACTCCGAATTGGGTTCGAAGGATAGAATGCGGATGCGGGCGCGAACGACTTTTGGAGCACACGTGGAGCTCTCTTGTTAGATCCCGCTTGGATGAACGGTGGAGAATTGCGCCGGCCAGCGGATCGGGTTTTGAGCGCTATTGGGTGCGGTTTTTGAACCCGTTAAGCCCCCAAACCCGCAATGCTAATATATAAGCGTATTCTAGGGGTTTTGGGGGTATGCTGGCGTATTTTGGGACTTTTGGAGCGGCTACTGCGCGTATTTCTCCAGGGGAAAATTCTGAAAAATTCCAGAGGCTATTCTTCCTATTCTAAAGGAGTTTTGGGCTTTAAAGAGGAGATTTGGTGATAAATTCTTGAACTTATACCCTGTATTTGGTGTATTTCTTTGTATTTTGGCTATTAAAACGATGTATTTGGCTATGAAATCTGATTTTCTTTGCACCATGCGTGGCTAATCTCCTTGTGCTATGGTTTTGATGTAATTAGGAGTATTTATTTGATGAATTTCATGTCTTTAGCCCTATTTTCATGTCAAAATCACTCGTAACATTGATTTCTACAACGTATTTGTTGGGTATTTGCTTATTGTCGATATTATCTACATCCCGTATGGCTAGGCCCTGACAAGGCTAGCCTATCTATGTTCACTAATCTGAACTTATTGTTGAGATTATAGTTTAATGAAATCAATGTTGCTAATGATACGTATATGGCCAATTGGACTAGTTTTCATCGTTTCATCTTCCGACGTCTTCGTGCCCTGACCGGACGAAGCGTTGAGCTATATAAAAGACATGATATTTCAGCGATTATTATCTCCTAATGAAATCACAACCGTAGCACATCCACTTTATATGTGTCAGTGTTGACGTAGTTAGGGTGTCGTGATTATTGATTTCTATATCTTTTTGCCCTATTTTAATTGTATAATTCTTTGGCACGTTTCTATATGCTTGATCACCATACTTTCCGACGTTCTCGTGCCCTGACCGGAAGAAACGTTGAGTTATAGAAAAGGTATTGATATTCATTGATTGTGCACACCCTAACGAAATCAAATCCAACACATACTCCCCATATTTGTACCCCTCTCCAAGTCACCGTAAATATCATTTTATTTTGCTATTTGATACTCTTGATCCTATATCTTTGTGCTCGAAAGGTGGTTGGCTAACATCGTACTATTACTCTTTTCAGATTGACGTTCGTAGTTTTACAGGTCAGTTGTCCAGTGGATTCGATACCTGGACTCACCAGGATAATACTTGCACGATCTCCTGCGCTTGGGAGTAGTTCTCACATCATTTGAGACGAGGCAAGTTTTTGGCGCCGTTGCCGGGGATAACAATACTTGCAATCTACGATTTCAGTTCGTTTGGAGGAACATTCGGTGAGATCCTTCCATCTTGTAGTCTAGGATTTTATTTATTTATTTATTTATTTTGTTGTTTTCTTTTTTAAAAAATGGAGTATATGGAATACATGAAATTCTATTGCGCGAACAATTTGTATGATGCAGAATATTATAAGGCACACAAACATAGGATGGAGAAGCTCAAGATCGTTGGTTTTAATCAGACTGACTGTGAAACTTTCTTTCAGGCCTGGAGGAGGTTCACAGACATAATATCGAGCTATCCGCAGCATGGGTACACGAAGAAATAGCTTATGGAGTCCTTCCTAGGTGGACTACGACCACAGCTGCAGGAATTCTTGGGAGTCATGACGCCGACAGAGGCGTGGAATTATATGGAGTCTTTGCAAGAGGACGAAGAAATCATGAAAGAGACTTCAGAGTGCGATTCAACGGAGCCTTCAAGCCTTGATCAAGGAGAGCAAAACGTAGACGTACCTTTGCAACACTTGAAAGAGGAAGTTCAACTGCTTATTCAGACACAGGAGGCCACGTCCCACCAATTCCAAGAGAAATTCCTCGCTCGGAGACGACAGATTCAGCAATCTATTGAAAATATTAAGCTAATTACCACTTGCTTAGAAGAAAATAAATCTTTTGAAATTCAATTGCCAGAATCTAATGTGAGTTTATCTTCTATTGCAGGTATATCGAGCGAGCCATGTCACGATGAAGTCACGAATGAAAGCATTGACATGGCAGGAAGTGTGTGCAAAGTAGAGGATGAGCGAGCAATTTTGGATGAACAGGAGGAGGAGACGACTAGGGACATTGGTTTAAAGAATATCGCTATGGAGCCCGAACCATTCCCTTCCCCAGTTCTTTCCCAAAATCATTTACCCCTCTCCACATTGACTGAGCATCATACTGAGCGTAGTGCACATTTTTCAGGGAGTTGTCATCACCATGCTTTATTTTACTTCACCTATTTTGATGACTATATTTGGAATGTGTTTATGGCGAAGAATTTTAAAATAAATTGGATTGACGTGACTCATCTCTTGCAGGATACAGGTGACCAAATTATAGAGATGCTGGGAGTTCCGTTGCTGGAGTCCAATTTAGCTAAAGGAGGAAGATTACTCGCCGAGGAGCGCAAGGAACAAATTGAACAACTTCCTCCACCATTAAAGATTCAGGATCCGCCATTTGAACACGGTGTGTTCTTTCCAGTAGCGTAGAATTTTATTTGCTTTCTAGGATGCTTGCTTGAATAAACTCGTACCACTTTCGACATTGAGGACAATGTCCATCTTTAGTTGGGGGGTGTGTATGAGACCTTAGGATTTTTTTTCAAAAGCATGGCATAAGGAAAGAATGAACCACCAATCTCACCATTTTAAACTCCTTCATATACCTCAAATGCGGATGATTATGCATTAACTGAGTTCTAGCTAATTGTTTACGGCTTGAATTAATTTTTTTTCCTTCATGAATTACCGTTAATATGCTATTCATGAAAATTTTTTGATTGTCATGATTAATATCTCGAAATAGTTTGAATTTATTTCATGCATGCTAATGTGATGAAAAAGCTTGAGTATACACGATTTTTTTTGAAAAGTCTTCGAGTTGAAGAGGAATTTGGCCTTGGTTATTAATGCTTTGTTCACAAAAAAAATGGGCATTGAGTTTCCTATGAAAAGAAAAAAAAGAGAAAAATATGAAGAAGAGAAAAGAAAAAATGAAGGAAAAATGAATGAAATGAATGAATGAAGTATGTCACTAATAAATAACTTGGTTGGCTTGAGTAGTACAGTCTGAGGGGTCCTTTTTGGCCTAATGCCCTATTATCGTCTGATTTGGGAGCCATTGATAGGAAACTCACTCATTTGATGGAGCGATCCAAGTTATACATTTTTCTGCGAATGTTGCTTGATGCGCGTTACGCGGAACGAATAAAAGAAAAGAAATGGTGAATATATATTAAGCAACTTCATTACCCATATCTTGAATGATTATTTTGATAGGCCAATTCCTTGGAAACAAGAAAACTAGAGAAAAACGACGTGTTATACTTTCGCTTGCGCAAAACGATGCTTGTATGTTATTTATTCATACTAAATTAGAGAAAACATCATGTGATTAATTTTGTTCATGGATGTGTATATTGATGGTGAAAATCATGTTGGAATGCGTATTATTATTGAGCCATGCCATGAGCAATTTGATAGAATTATTTTTTTATTGATCATGCGTATTTATCGCTTTTTTTGCTAGGGACTAGCAAAACGCTAGTTGGGGGGTGTGATTCGGAGTGAATATTGTGTATTTAACCTCCTAATTAGTCTTATTTTGTGCCCATATGATGCTTAATTGTTCTCTAATTCATACGTATTTTGTACACAATTATTTATTAGAGAAAACACTTAATTTGAGCACAAAACAGCAATTAACGGAGTATTTCTGCACATTTTATATTTTTCCTAGCTTGGTCTCGATCTCACGATTCCAACGACTATTTATTTGTATTTTTCTGAGATCTGTGCTAATTACTATGAATTTTTGAATGCAGAATACCAATTAAATGAGAAAATACGCTCAAAATACGTTTAAAATACGGCCGCACGAATCCTGAAGACACGTGGCGGAATCTCGTCGATTCCCGCTCAGATCTGACGGGCGGAAGATAGGGGCGGCGTGGCATCATTTCAGCCGTTGGATTTCGATCCAACGGCGGTCTCCGTTCCCGCGAGAGAGCTCGGAGGCAGCGATTTCAGCGGCTACGTGGCTCTTTGTGGTCCGTTGATGAGCGATCGAACGGATGTGGATGATGGCGAAGAAGCGGTCGACGTGGGTTGTTTTGGGCGGTCGATGCGTGATCCAACGGCGGAAGAACACCCCGTGTTTTGAATCCAGATTCGCGAGCACGTGAGATCTCGACCGTTCGATCGTTCGATCGAACGGTCCAAGTTCACTCCGAATTGGGTTCGAAGGATAGAATGCGGATGCGGGCGCGAACGACTTTTGGAGCACACGTGGAGCTCTCTTGTTAGATCCCGCTTGGATGAACGGTGGAGAATTGCGCCGGCCAGCGGATCGGGTTTTGAGCGCTATTGGGTGCGGATTTTGAACCCGTTAAGCCCCCAAACCCGCAATGCTAATATATAAGCGTATTCTAGGGTTTTTGGGGGTATGCTGGCGTATTTTGGGACTTTTGGAGCGGCTACTGCGCGTATTTCTCCAGGGGAAAATTCTGAAAAATTCCAGAGGCTATTCTTCCTATTCTAAAGGAGTTTTGGGCTTTAAAGAGGAGATTTGGTGATAAATTCTTGAACTTATACCCCGTATTTGGTGTATTTCTTTGTATTTTGGCTATTAAAACGATGTATTTGGCTATGAAATCTGATTTTCTTTGCACCATGCGTGGCTAATCTCCTTGTGCTATGGTTTTGATGTAATTAGGAGTATTTATTTGATGAATTTCATGTCTTTAGCCCTATTTTCATGTCAAAATCACTCGTAACATTGATTTCTACAACGTATTTGTTGGGTATTTGCTTATTGTCGATATTATCTACATCCCGTATGGCTAGGCCCTGACAAGGCTAGCCTATCTATGTTCACTAATCTGAACTTATCGTTGAGATTATAGTTTAATGAAATCAATGTTGCTAATGATATGTATATGGCCAATTGGACTAGTTTTCATCGTTTCATCTTCCGACGTCTTCGTGCCCTGACCGGACGAAGCGTTGAGCTATATAAAAGACATGATATTTCAGCGATTATTATCTCCTAATGAAATCACAACCGTAGCACATCCACTTTATATGTGTCGGTGTTGACGTAGTTAGGGTGTCGTGATTATTGATTTCTATATCTTTTCGCCCTATTTTAATTGTATAATTCTTTGGCACGTTTCTATATGCTTGATCACCATACTTTCCGACGTTCTCGTGCCCTGACCGGAAGAAACGTTGAGTTATAGAAAAGGTATTGATATTCATTGATTGTGCACACCCTAACGAAATCAAATCCAACACATACTCCCCATATTTGTACCCCTCTCCAAGTCACCGTAAATATCGTTTTATTTTGCTATTTGATACTCTTGATCCTATATCTTTGTGCTCGAAAGGTGGTTGGCTAACATCGTACTATTACTCTTTTCAGATTGACGTTCGTAGTTTTACAGGTCAGTTGTCCCGCGGATTCGATACCTGGACTCACCAGGATATTACTTGCACGATCTCCTGCGCTTGGGAGTAGTTCTCACATCATTTGAGACGAGGCACACACCTACAGTGATACTTGCTCACCCTCCCCCGCCTAGGCCGTCTACTGTGGCTGACCCTGCACATCTCAGTTTTTCACTCCCACAGGCTTCTGCAGAGCCTTTTTCTACCACCCTAGAGCCGTCAGCCACAGTAGATCCTCTCACAGCCATGATCCAGTACACCTCTGATCCTTCTTCCTCCACCATAGACCTCTCCTGCAGCCCTCCCCACGTGTCCCAGCTACCAGACTCACCACCCACCAGCCCGGGTCCACAACATAGGGACCCATCACCACCCCCAGAGGGTGGTGCCTCTGCTTGATATAGTCCTATCCAGTTTGCCTCCCCCATATTTTTCGTGCCCATCTGTCTTTGCAGGGCCCTGCTTTACCACAGCTTGGGGGAGGACCCACACATGCATCATTCCATATTGCATTGCATCATGTCACATTTTTATTTTTATTTTTATTTCCTTATTTCCTTTATTCACATAGTTTTTATCTTATTTTCCCGCCTATCCCACCCCTTTAGCCTCATCTCCCACTCACGAGCGATTACTTAGCAGTGTCTAGGTTTAGCTTGGGGGATGAGCGCTACTGCTTTATTTTTATTTTTTATTTTTTACATTTTCTTCTCTTATTTTCAGTTTTTATTTTATTTTTTCGCCATTTTACCGCCCCATTTTATTTTTCTCATTTTGCATCATATCTTCTGCTTTTCCCCATGCATGCATTTTCTTTTTATCTATTTCCACTTTTCTCTGTTCCTTTTTATTTCTGCTGAGGATGGTCTAAATGATGATATCTCTCTAGGCTTTATTAGTTTTTAGCGATGCTTATCTCTTTGGCATGCTATTAGGATTAATTTTAGCTTTATTGTCTATATGCATGTATTTCTTTTGATGATCTGTCTGATTTAATACCTGATATGAATTGAAATCAATTGCATGAATTAGTATCTAGTATGATTTATGTTGGGAAACGCACCCAGGTTCACGCATCACTAGAACACTTGGAGCACCTGTTTTTATTATCTTATTCACTTCTGTTTGCATGCCTATTGACATCGTGATTATTACCGTATGCTATTTTCAGTATTCATTTAGAGAAGTGAAATACCCATGCTATATATGAGTTTAATTAGAGTTTTATTTTATCGAACTGATGTACACCCTCTTATGAGTGAACTGAGTGTCCCATTATCTTCCTTCTCCACATATCTATTTTGTTCTCTACATATAAGTTGGTTACACCCCTATAGCTACTTTACCGCATCTCACTTCCCATGTATAAAAATAAAAAGTATAGCTTCTTATTTTGAAAAAAAAGGAAAAGAAAAAAAAATGAATAAAACCGTTTTGTGCTATTTCATTAAGAAGCTATATCTCATTCTGGGAAGAAAAATTAAATTTCATATCATTTTCATAGATGCGATGCCTCAAGCTAAGCTTGGGGGGTAAACCAACTGATCATATGAGTGAGCTTGACATTAGAGTGGAGACGGTGCACATCGGAGAGATTTAATAAAACCCAAACTTTACGAATTACTTTAGATTTGGGGATTTTTCACGTATCAATTTGAATATCTGAATGGCATGATCTTTCTATTCTCTATTGCATGTTGCGTGAATCTTTTGTGCTCCTTGTGTATCTATGATTGAATGGACGTTGTCAACTACTTTATACTAGACTCTAGGGATTGCATGAGGTTGATAGGATTTGACGGTGTTATTTCAGTAGATCCCTATTCTTTTCCTGCATTACATGACATATGATATATAAAGCTTGAAATTACCAATAGCATGCATGTTTGGCACTCGGAGCATCGTGATAGACTTTTTAGGCCTCAGATCTGACCGATCATCCTTAGCACTTTTCTCTTATTTCTCTCTTTTTGTTTTTCACTTCTTTTTATTTTCATTTCCTTATTTTCATTTTGTTTTCCTCCCGGCGTACCGATTATTCGTCTTCCTCGAGGACGAGTAAGAGGTAAGCTTGGGGGATTTTGATGTGTCCATATTTTACATCATTTTCATATCATATTTCCATCGCATTGCATGTCATCCCCGCGTCCAAATCCCACTTTTTACTGTGATTTTGGTATTTCTGACGATATTTCGAGTTTCGTAGTATATTTTGAGTTTTCAGGTATTTTGGAGCGATTTGGACCCCCGCCTGGGTTTGGACACATCCGACGTGCTCATGAGCTTGTTGGCAGGGCTCTGGAGGAGTTCGTCGCGTTCTCGGAGCTGTTGGAGGAGAGAAGGAGGAGAAGAAGGAGAAAAAGAGCAGACAGAGAGAGAGAGCTGCTGCAGCACAGAGCTTTCCCAGAAAATGCTCGGCCCGAGCAGCCTGCTGCTCGGGCCGAGCCATAACATGTTGGAGAAGCTACAGATACAGACTGACTCAGGCCGAGCAGCTCATCTGCTCGGCAAGTAGCCACAGATAGCACCCCCCGAGCACACCTCGAACAGCCGAATGAGTCATCCATTCTGAGCTCGAGCAGCATGCGACCCGGGCCGAACCACTGGCCGAGCAGCTCCGACTCGGGCCGATTCACCTACTCGGCCGACACTCCCTGGGGCATTTTTGGAAGATTTTTTGAATGCGCGATGCGCACGATTTTGGGCAGCTGAAGCTCGCGACTGCGGGCTGGGCGTGGAGAGTTCATTCTGAGTTTTGTTTTAGGATTTTTTGGAGAGAGCTTCGGTGATCGGTTTTTGTACAGATTTTTGGGATTAATTTATGTAGAAGACTACTGGATCTATTTTGAAGATTTGTGTCTTTTATTCTTCTTTGGATTTGTTCTTCGTCCGTTCTCATTGTAAGTAATCTTTAGCCCTAATTTCTTTTATTGCAAAAATGTCTTCCTACGCGAAATTGATATTTTTGTGTGTTTCGATCATCATGAGTGAGTAGATCTATTCTAGGGCTGATGGGTGAACCATAGGATTTTAGGGGAAAATGTAGATCTGGATCCCAATGCTGAATTGGGGATTTAGGGTTGTATTTCGGTAGATCCTACCAAATCCGTAGATAACCAGTACTGAGATCATACCCACGGTCTGTGGAATTGATGTTCTTAAGGGGTATCTAGGGATTCGAATAGGAAAATCGACGGATCCAATCAAGGCACGTGACCATGCCCGGCTCGTGCCTTGAGGGGATCCATCGACGAAATATATCGCTACGTCGATGGCTACCGCCATTGCATCGACGAGAGCCACCGAAATACCCCGCAATTCTAACCCACGAGAGTGGTACGAATTGGGAGAATTAATTCCCTAACCCCAATGCAATGAGGGGATCCTATCTAACATCAACCCCCAACGATCCTAGCGGCGATCCCTAAAGCCCTAGTTCCTTTTATTATATTACACAACAACAACTATCAACTCAATTCATTCTCACTCTGATCGCTACACTACTTCTAGATTTAGAAATAGACTGAGATTACCACGGACACTATCACCGTCCCTGTAGGATTCGACTATCTTTTATACTATAACTCGACACCGTCTACTTGCGGATTGAACCCGAAGTCGTAGCCTAGGAGCCATATCACGCCTGGCGATCGTGACACCGCCAGGTGGGTCCTAGGTGTAGATTGCTGGCGCGTCACTCCTCATAGGATGGCTTTTCCTCCTCAGCTTCCTCATCGCTTTCCTGCTCGACTTCCTCATTGCTTTCCTCCTCGACTTCCTCATCGCTTTCCTCCTCGCTTGAGCTTGACGAAAACTCTTCCCCATTAGCCATGAAGCAACATTCTTCTTCATCATTTGATGTGTCTACATCAGAATCATCAAATGTGCCAATAGGTCCCTTCTTTTGGTTCTTGACCTCGGACTTGGCTTTCCAATGTTTCTTACCTTTACCCTTATAGGTATCTTTGGTGGATTTGGAAGGGCATTCGGTAAAAACATGACCTCTTCCACTGCAATTGAAACAAATCAACTTGTTAGAATGAGAGCCAAACTTTGACGAAGATATATCTTGTTTGTCCTTGAGGAATGCCTTGAAATTCTTGAATTGCTTGGCAAGTTCAATGTAATCATTATCGCTAATATCATCTACTTCTTCACTCGGAGTATCTTGATGGAACTTCTTTTTCCACTTGAATGACTCCTTCTCAATATGGAGTGCAACCCCCTTTTCCTTCTCGGGCTTGGTTGGTTGAACTTCATGAGAAATCTCCAAAGTATGCCAAATACTATTGGCCGATTTACACATGGAGATGCGATCGAACTCATCCGGAGTGAGGGCGTAATGGAGTACACACATAGCCGTAGCATTGACTCTGATCGAATCCTTCTTCGCTTTAGTTCTCGAGGCCGCGGGTGAAGTAGGCTCCTCAAAAGGCGACTCTATAATGTCCCAAATGTCGTGACCCTTCAAGTAGACCACCATCCCGATCTTCCAACTAGGGTAGTTGGTTCCGTTGAAGAGCGGGGGTCGAACGGTTGAGTGACCTTCTTCATGACACGCGGATGTAGCGTTGAATGCCATCGTTACAGTATGCTATAACCTCGTTCTGATACCAATTGTAAGGATCGCCTTACCCTTGCAATACTAACAACACACACTAGAGGGGGGTGAATAGTGTAATGACAATAAAATTGTTCAATTAAAATTTAACTTGCAAATGCGGAATTATAAATGCAAGAGGAATTAAAAGAAATAATAAATTCAAACGCAAACACAAAGTTTTACACTGTTTCCCCAAACTTGGGTACATCCAGCCACACCAATATTCACTATATTCCCACACAGAGAAGTGAATACAAATCTCACAAGGAGATACCCCACAAAGAGGATTTATGCCTACACAAGGACCTAACCAATCTTACACGAGGATCAAGACTCCCACACAAAGAATCACTAACTCCTACTCAGAGAATTAGGGGTAGCCCTACACTAGGACACTAAACTCCCACAAAGAGAGTTACTCCCACAAAGAGAGTATCCTAAGTCCCACAAAGAGACAACCTCCCACAAAGAGAGAACCTCCCACAAAGAGAGAAAGTTCTAATTCCCACAAAGAGAATTAGAGACACAAATTACACCAAGTAAAGCAAGTACTCTTACATATGCCTTGAGATGCTTACTCATGAATGGATGCAAGGCATGGAAGAGGATCTCCAAGTGTTGAGATATGCTTGAGAGCACTTGGATGAATTCCCTTGAGCTGGACTTCAATGCATGAAGAAGAATGAGAGCTCTTGAGAGGGAATTGAGGGAGTTTGTGAGTTGCTTATAGATCTCTTGAGATATTTAATAGCATCCAGAAGTATAAGAGATGGTAGCACACTCATATATATAGGAACCCTATATCAAACCCCAAAACCCAAGAAAACAGCCAAAGAATCAATTCTGCAACGGCTAGAAACTGGGCGAAAACGACAGGAACAGTCGACTAATGATCAAAAGACAGTCAACTGATCAACGACTAGAAAATATCCAACGGCTATAATCTGAGCCAGGACAGTCGACTGATGAAGTCGATACAGTCGACTGTAAACAGGACAGGCGCCTGTTAATCCTTCAGCAGGCGACTGCTACAGGGGATGGAATAAAACAGAGAGCTGCACTCTTTCTCCAGTTAAGCACATAGGCGACTGATGTCAATAATACAGTCGACTATCTATTAGTCAGGAGACTGTAAAACCTTAATCAGTCGTCTGCAGTATATGATGGAGAAACAACAGAGAGATGCAGAGAATGCACTTATGCTATACCTGGCAACTGATGACCAATCTACTGGCGACTGTAAATATATAGGCGACTATAAACTGACCAGTAGTCGACTGTGCGTAAAGCTCAAGTTTGAGTCAATTGAAATGTTGACTTGAGCTGTGCATATCAGGCGATTGTAGAAGGATCTACAGGCGACTGGAAATCACCCAGTCGACTGTGTTTCCTTCAGCAGGCAACTGATGGAAAGCCAGAGACTCCAAATGAGTCTTTGGACAGAGTGATCCTAATAGGTTGGATTCTATGATAATCCTAATGCTCACTAAGATGGTTAGATGCATATGCATGAATGAGTAAACCATCTAACAAGGCATTACATTAATCCTAGACTCAAAAGAGAGAGAAAGCAATAGAGTAAATTACATGGATTACAATGCTTTCTTTAGAGTCTAAGTCTTCAATCTTGATGCCTTGATTGCTCTCCATCATCTCCAAGCTTTGGCACTCCTTGAGTCCAAGCTTTGGCTCTTCTCCACTTGATGTCCATCCTTGCACCAAGTGATTAGTCTCTAAGAAGGATATTCTTGAAATAAAACTGAGAGACTAAAACCTGAGAGTCATTAGCAACAACATAATGTTGTGATCATCATCAAAATAAGATTGGTATGAAACACCAATACTCAACAGATGATACATCCAACACACTTTAAAGCCATCACATATGGTACTGATTCTTCTTGTGTTGTCCTTTCTCTGCAGAATGGATAGTGGACACGAGATATCTTCGTCAAAGATAGAGCATGCTGATCCCTCTTTGATGGAGAAGATTTTGCTGGGTTTCCAGGCGAGTCTGGGTCAGCAGGCTGAGATTCTCGCCAAGATGCAGGGTCAGAAGACCCAGGCTTCAAGCAGTTCAGGGCAATGAAGCCGAGGACTTTTTCTGGCAAGGAGACATCCCTGGAGGTTGATGAGTGGTTACGACGCACAGAGGATGACCTCACAGCTATTGGATTTCCACCGAAGAGTTGGGTTGATGCAGTAAAAAGGCAGTTGACCCATCAGGCTAGAGACTGGTGGGATGCCTAGGAGCGGCATCTGAAAGGTCCTATCTCTTGGAAGACTTTCAATGAGCTTTTTGAGTCCAAGTTCCTTCTAGAAACTGCAAAGGATGAGTTCAGATAGCGCTTTGAGCAATTGAACCAGGGCCCGGTGGAGTGTGGATGAGTATGATGCCGAGTTTTCCTTGCTGAACAAGTTTGCCCTGGAGCTTGTTGCGACTGATGCCACCCGAGCTCGACGCTTCCTTATGGGACTAGATCCGGAGTATAGAGGGGCGATGTCTACATAGAAACTGGCCACGAATGAGGATGTGCTCGAGGCAGCAAGACTATATGAGATCCATTTGCAGAGCATAGGGAAAATGCCTACAGGCGACAGACGACCCTCACGATCACAAAAGGCATTATCTCGGCCAGTGCAGACGGCCCAGTTCAAGAGGCCAGGAGCCCCTACAGTGACACATCGACGTCTGACATGTCAATTCTGCGGCAAGCCTGGTCATGAGCAGAAGGAGTGTAGGACTTGGGCTAGACAGTGCTTTGCTTATAGTGGCCGAGGACACATTGCAGGTTCTGCCCGCAGTAGGGTGCCTACCCGGCCCCAGTAGCTGTGACTTCTAGACCGATGCAGCATTGAGCTCTTCCACCTAGTCCATAGAGGCTTTCCCTTCCAGCGCCAGCTGGACCAGGCATACCAGCTCCTAGAGGACCTTCCTTGCCTCCTCAGCGGTAGGCCTATAAGAAGACAAACTCTGCTCCAATGCCTCAGGCTTTCACGATGACAGTAGTAGAGGCAGAAAACTCAGGCCAAGTTATCACTGGTATGGTTCTAGCCCGCTCTTTACTTTACATTATATCACTTATTGCTTAGTTATGATAGACATTGGTTTGATTCCCTTGTTGGCTTTTAGGTATGGTCAAAGTAACATCTTTTCTTGCCTTAGCACTCTTTGATTCTGGGGCTTCACACTGTTTTCTGTCCTGACAATTCGTGGACAAAAATGCAATACCAGTTGACTCCTTCACTGTTAGTTGGAATATTCACACATGAAATGGTGTGATCTGGAGTACTTCAGGACTCCGTTGTTGTCCAGTGGGAATTTGTGGTCGGGAGTTATACGCTGACTTCCTCGTGATTGAGATGCCCACCTTTGAAGCGATGTTTGGGATGGATTGGTTAGCGATGTTTTGTGCCACTATTGACTGCAAATTAAGGAGGGTAGTCTTCCAGATTCCCGATCATCCAGAGTTTGAGTTCAGAAGTGGAAGTTGCACATTAGAACCTGTAAGATTCAGAGAAACACCAGTGGAAGCAGAAGTGTTGATGATCGCCATGGAGGTGGAGCCAGTCTTACCCAGGGTTGTGCGAGACTTACCTGATGTCTTACCCGATGACATTTATGGACTTCCTCCTGATCGATCATTGGAGTTCACCATTGATTTGGTACCAGGCACACAGCCCATTGCGAATTTTCCTTATCGGATGGCACCACCTGAGTTGACTGAGCTTCGTAATTAGTTAAAGGACTTATCAGAGTGAGGGTTGATACGACCTAGCGTGTTACCTTGGGGAGCCCCAGTGCTTTTGGTGAATAAGAAAGATGGATCCCAGGGGATGTGTATTGATTATAGGGAGTTGAACAGGGTGACAATAAAGGACAAGTATCCACTTCCTCGCATCGATGATCTCTTTCAGCTTGATGGATCCCGAGTCTACTCAAAGTTGGACTTGCGGAGCGGTTATCATCAGATTAAGGTTCGGGGGTCTGATGTTCCGAAGACAGCTTTTTGAACCCGTTATGGACATTATGAGTTCCTGGTGATGCCCTTCGGTGTGACCAATGCTCCAGCTACTTTCATGAAATTAATGAATCAGGTATTCTTTGACTATTTGGACAAGTTCGTGGTAGTCTTTATTGATGATATCCTGGTATATTCCAAGGATGAGGAAGAACATGCAGAACATCTGAGGATTGTTCTAGAGACTTTGAGGTAGCATCAGTTATATGCCAAATATAGTAAGTGCCAGTTTTGGTTGTCTAAAGTGGCTTTCCTGGGGCACATAGTTTCGGGAGATGGCATATCAGTTGATCCAGAAAAAGTGGCTGCAGTGGAAAAATGGCCTGTTCCCAGATCATTTTCAGAGATTCGGAGCTTCTTGGATTGGCTGGCTATCACAGGAAGTTCATCAAGGATTTCTCTAAGATTGCGGCACCACTTACTCACCTGACTAAGAAGGATGTTGCTTATGTTTGGTCTGAAGAGTTTCAGTATGCATTTGAGGAGTTGAAGAGAAGGTTGACTACCGCGCCAGTTCTGACGATTCCAGATCGTTCTGGAGGATTTGAGATTTTCTGTGATGCTTCTGGTAAAGGACTTGGATGCGTCCTACATCAGCATGGACGTGTGGTAGCTTATGCCTCTAGACTTCTGAAGGTGCATGAGCTAAACTACCCTACACATGACTTGGAGCTGACAGCCGTGATTTTTGCCATAAAGCTGTGGAGACACTTTTTGCTAGGGGAACATGTCAAGGTGTACACCGACCACAAGAGTTTGAAGTATGTGTTCACCCAGAAGGAACTCAACATGAGACAACGTCGGTGGCTTGAGCTGATGGCAGAATATGATCTTGATCTCCAGTATCACCCTGGGAAGGTGAACGTGGTTCCTGATGCACTCAGTAGATATCCAGCTGTGATGACATTGACCTCTCAGCCTCAGCTCCAGTGGGCCCTGCGACAGATAGAGATATAGGTCGTTCTTCCGGGCATCAAAGCAACCATGTTGAACTTGCAGGTCCAGTCCGACCTGGTGGACCTGATTAAGGCCGCACAGTCTGGAGATGAAAAGCTAAAGAGGATCCGAGAACAGGTAGAGGCCAGACTTCGGACCGACTTCTATATTCACAAAGATGGCTCTCTTAGATTCGGTTCTCGGCTATGTGTTCCGGCTGGAGCTATTCGAGAGGAATTGCTTAAAGAGGCTCATATCTCCCCCTATTCAATTCATCCAGGCGGGACAAAGATGTATCGCGATCTGCGGCAGCATTACTGGTGGCATGGGATGAAGCGCAGTATAGCCAGAAGTGTGGCCTCATGTTTGGTCTGTCAGCAGGTGAAGGCCGAACACCAAAGAGTTGCAGGTTTGTTGCAGCCCCTCCCCATTCCTGAATGGAAATGGCAACATGTGACGATGAATTTTGTGACTGGGCTACCTCGCACACCCAAGGGGAATGGTGCAATATAGGTAGTTGTTGACCGCTTGACCAAATCTGCACACTTCTTTCCCTTTCGAGTTGGACAGTCTACCGAGCATTTGGCTCGAAGATACATGGAAGTAAAACCCCTTCGTCACCCTTATCTTTTCTATACTTGGTAGTGTAAGGTGTTTAACATAATATTCCATGCAGGAGATCGTGAGGCTTCACGGAGTTCCTGTTTGCATAATCTCTGATCGGGACACCAGATTCACCTTACATATTTGGAGAAGTCTGCAGTCTAGTTTGGGGACTCATCTCAAGTTTAGTACCACATATCATCCTCAGACGGATGGGTGATCACTCCTTATTTTACACCTTTTTTCCGCATGTTTGCATGCCATTTAGATCGCCCAAATCATGTTTTTCACGATATATCGACGATATTGCGATGCTTTTCACGATTTGTTGTTTTTGTCGCATTTCAGGTGATTTGGCGCGATTTGGAGTGATCTCGAGATGCGCTTACTCTAGACGGTCACCAACGACCTCCCCGAGGGGTATTTTGCTGTTGGAGAGGAGCGGAAGAAGAACGGACGTCACAGGAGCGACGAGGAGGCCAAAAGAAGCAGATTGGGCATTTTTTTGTGTCCCACTCGGCCGAGTGGAGGAGCCACTCGGCCGACCAGCGAGACACTGCTCGGCCGACCAGATCAGACACGATTTACCTGTGCACTCGGCCGAGCACAGAAGACCACATCGGCCGAGTGAAGACATCACGTCCGCCCGAGTGGCGCCCAGACGAAGCCCTTCCAAAACATCCAAGCTACTGTTTTTCGGCTGCCTGAGCTTCAGAAGACCCACTCGGCCGAGTGGAGAATCCTGTCCGCCCGAGTACTATGAAGCCATCGGCCGAGTGACGACAACTCACTCGGCCGAGCTGCCCCCGAAGTGAAGACCCCTGAAAGCCCCGACTTACTGGAAAATTACAGGGTTTTCACTCGGTCGAGCGACTTTCGTCACTCGGCCGAGTGCGATGCGCTGCCTGTAGCGAAAACTGCGGAAAACAGGCTGTGCAGGGGTATTTTGGTCACAGTTTTTGGACGATTTTGGGGGCTATTTAAGCCCTGTTTTTACCCTAGTTTAGGGAGCCTCTCTCTTAGATTTTTTGCAGCTTTTTAGATTAGTTTTAGCTTTATTCTTGTGATTGGAGAGGAGACAAAGATTGGAATTTTGTTGGATTAATTGAAGAACTCCATTGGTTTGCATCTCTTTTCCTTAAAAATTCTATTTTTATTGCTTATCTCAATATTGTGATGAATTCCATTGCTTATTTCAACGATTATTTTTGTGATCTTGCTATGAATTGTGAGTAGTCTCCACGTCTTGGGGCGTGGAGATGAACCCTACAAGCCTATTTTCATATTTGTGATGAATTGGTAGAAATTGTGCTAGAATTGATATCTAGGGATTAGATTGGGATCAATTTACTACGGAGGGCTAGGTATTCATATCAATTGGGATTTGCAAGAGATTGGATCCCAATTTGATAGGAAACCCTAGAAATCCAAATTGGGTTGGAATCGGATTTTCGAAGTATCGGTTTGCAAGAGATTGGACCGATACTAGGATTTCCGGTTGCAAT
This sequence comes from Scilla litardierei, assembly GCA_030789695.1. NCBI lineage: Eukaryota > Viridiplantae > Streptophyta > Magnoliopsida > Asparagales > Asparagaceae > Scilla > Scilla litardierei. The sequence goes on along the minus strand of CM061142.1, from coordinate 66,396,369 downwards.
TCCATGCCGATACTCGTTTGCAAGAGATTGGACGGGTAGGAACTATCCCAATCTAGGTCGTGGACCGAGTTTGCAAGAGATTGGGCTCGGTGCGCGATTGGACGATGATGTTGATCCTAATGCTAGCTTCCCTAGGCTAGGGTTTGCAAGAGATTGGACCCAAACCTAGGATAGCTATAGACCGGCAACAGCGAGAGAGCGTGAGCTTGGTTCTACATTCAGTTGCAACTAGTTTATCCAAATTCTCATTCAAAGCAATTTTGATACCAATAAACCGCATTTATGAAATACGGTGAGTAGCGGGGATTCCCCATTCCCTAGACGTTCTTTATTTGATTTGATATTTCCGCATTTTTGTCTGACGATTGTGACAGGATCGCCGAAGGCAAATTTCTCTCTTAAGTAGCCAGGTTGATTTGAACAAGCACGGTCATTCGTCCTCCCTGTGTTCGATATCCCGCTTGCCGCTATACCGTGCGCTTGCGGTAAAACTACAACCGTTCTTTGGGTCACATCCCGGAGCGATCAAGTTTTTGGCGCCGTTGCCGGGGAGGCGATTGCGTTTGATTCTTTCTCACCCTAGCTATTCCTTTTTTTTATTTATTATCATTATTTTTATTTCTTATCTCTTACCTAACCCTTCCACGGTACTAATCATCTCTTTGAAACTCTGCTTTCCCTGTGCATGTACACGAGATCTACGGCGGACCTCGAAGCTATATTGTTTGATCCAGAGATTGAACGTACCACGCGGAGACTTAGAGCGGAAAGGAGGCAAAATCCGGAAGGGCGGTTTATGACCAACCCGGAAACTCCTGAACAATTGGCGGCAAGGATGTCAAGGCTAATTTCTATTCGAGATAGACTTCGGCCTAAGACCTCTTCTACTACCTCATCCATTGCCATGCCGGGGTTGGCGGCTGACAAGAGCTTCGAGCTAAAGACTGGATTGGTAGTTTTGATGCAACAAGACCCATTTCATGGGAATGCCCATGAAAATCCCCACTACCACATCCAATCGTTCTTGTCAAAGTGCGCCACATTTCAGATGCCGGGGTTCTCCATCGATGCCATCAGACAGCGTCTCTTCCCTTTCACATTAAAGGACAAGGCACTATACTGGTTGAGGACGCAAGCTGAGGGTGTCTTCACCACTTGGGACGAGTTGGCGAGTGCATTCATTGACAAGTTCTATCCGCCATCCAAGACGGTGAAGATCCGGAGCGCTCTCATGTCCTTCAAGCAAGGACCACAGGAGACGCTCTATGAAGCTTGGGAGCGTTTTAAGGATTTGCAGCATCAATGCCCGCATCATAGCATTGAAGACTGGGAGCTAGTGCATAGCTTCTACAACGGTCTCCAACCGGGGACCAAACAAATTATTGATGCCACGGCGAATGGTGCTATCTTGTCAAAGACTCCCGAGGAAGCTACGTCCCTAATTGAGGAGATGGCCTCAAATAATCAACAATGGGGCGATGATCGAGGACACTCTACGTCCTCCTTGAAGCCGACTAGTATCTATGAGGCGAAGGCCGTGGCGGAGCTTACGAGCAAATTTGATTCTCTCCACAAGGTAGTGGAGAGATTGGAGAAGTTTATCACAGAGCCCCAAGGAGCCCCTTCTACCTCCGCTCCGACTAACCAAATGTGTGATTGGCAAGACCAATCTCAAGCCATGTACTCGGGAGGAGAGCAAGGAGAAGGATCCTTGGAGCAAGTACAATATGTCGCGGGGAACCAAGGATATTGGGCCAATCCGGCCACAAGAAATCATCCCGGATTCTCCTACGCCAACAATGAAGGAGCTTTGAACCCGCCACAACCACCACCTCAACAAGCTCGACCACCACCACCCCAACAACAAAACTATCCACCGAGGGGGCCCCAACAACAAAACTTTCAACCGAAGCAACAAGTTCCACCATATAGGCCGCCCGGATACAATCAAGGGTGGAGGAATCAAAATCAAAACCCTCCACAAGCTCAACAACGATCCGACTTCGAAGCTAGAGTAGAGGCGTTTATGGTCGAGCAAAATAAGGTAAATGCTACCTTGAAGGCGGGGCAAGACTCCCTTAATACCATTGTGGCTCAAATATCGGAGCAATTGGCGTTGCTCAATCGGAACACTCAACGATTGCCGGCGCAACCCGAACAAAACCCACGGGGCAACACCGGCCACATCAATGCCGTAGTTGCTGTTACCACTAGAGGCGGAAAGGATACCACCCCCGCCATGATTCCTACCGAGGAGCCCGTGGAGGAAAGCTTGGAGCCAATTGAGCCGATAGTTGAAGTTGAAAAGGAAAAGGAGCCACAAGACAAGGAGAAATCTAGAGCGGAACAATTGATTGAGGAAAGGCGCTTCATGCCACCGGTCCCATTCCCCCAAAGACTAGCGAGAGCGAAAATGGAGAAAAGGCTAGCGAAGTTCCTCGAGTATCTAAGAGGAGTTAGCCTCAATATTCCCTTCCTCGACGCCATCGTGGAGATCCCCACATATGCTAAATTCTTAAAGGATTTGATTTCGGGGAGAAAGAGGAAGGAGAAGATCATGCTAGCCGAGGAGGGCTCTTGGTTTACCAAGAGAGAAAAGGAGCCGGCCAAATTTAAAGATCCGGGGAGTTTTCGGATTCCTTGCACCTTGGACGGCGTCCCTCTTCAAAAGGCGTTGGTTGATCTAGGGGCTAGTGTGAGCCTCATGCCTCTCTCCATGTTCTTAAGGCTAAACACCGGGACAAAGTTAAACCTACCGACATGCGCATTCAATTGGCCGATGGGCGAATAACAAGGCCGGTAGGGATCGCCGAAGACATACCGCTACAAGTCCCGGGTGGAATATGCTTACCATGTGACTTCGTGATCATGGACGTTAAGGAGGAGGGAGATACTTCATTGATACTTGGACGCCCGTTCCTCGCCACCGCCGGAGTAATTGTTGACGTGCGCGAAGGTACCCTTACTTTAAACGTCGGCAACATCGAGGTGGAGCTCCACATTCCTAAGGCTATGAAGCACATGCCTTACCACGAGGAACTTGACTACATGGACCTCCTTGATGAGGTGATAGAGGAGGCGATCCCCCACTCAATTGACGCTCTTTTTGATGAAGATTTCGAGGAAGGCCCGGATTTAGGCCAAGATGAGAAGAAAGATGATTCCCCCGACCTCTCCGCTGAAGATGATGAAGGCGACGCTGATGTCGCAAGGATTCGAGAGCTCTGCAAGCTCTCGAAATTGGAGTCTCCGAAGAAAGCTCCGCCGACACGGAAATCGGCATCACCGGTAAAGCCGTTGACCGGAGCAAATGCTAGCTTGGGGGAGCCTCCCCCCAACACTATTCGAGACGAGAGACCACCGCGGGAGAACACGACGCCGCAACTTCCCAATCCAAGCGTTCTCCCCGGAAAGTTTGATGGGTGCATCTCATATGCACCAAACATCCCGCATTGATTGAAAATTATAGGGGGTCGAGCTCACGACCTTAAACGAGCGCTTGTCGGGAGGCAAACCGACGGTTTTTGCTTTATTTTTACTTTATCTTTCTTTTTGTTTTAGAGATTTTTAGTGTTTTGAGTCGTTCGTCCAAAAATTTTGTGATAACGGGTCCTATTTTTCTTGACAGGAGAGGAGATAGGTAGATCCATCATGAGGAAGATGAACGGGATGACGAGGAGCGCCCCAAGAAGGCGCTTGATGCTTAGGAGGAAGATGGAATCGACTGGAGGAAGAAAGACGGAGTTTAGAGCCCAAACGAAGACAAACAGCAGAAAACAAGGCTCACTCGGCCGAGCATACTAGTCACTCGGCCAAGTACAGAAGTTCGTCCGGCCGAGCCGCTCACGAACGAGGGAAGTCTGCTGTACCCAACTCTCTGTTTATTTTCCTAATTTCAATATAACTGCTACTCGGTCGAGTATATATTCCCACTCGGCCGAGTAAAACGGATACCCTCCTAGGGCGAGTCTTGCCGAGTAGCTTGAGTCACTCGGCCGAATGGACTTACTCCACTCGGCCGAGGCTGGCAAAGCCACTCGGCCGAAGCGATAGCGGGGAGGAAATTCTCATTGGTCTCGCTCGGCCGAGTGACCAAGTCACTCGGCCGAGTCGTAACTTTTATTATATAAGGGACTGAGGGGCGGCACAATTTTCGAAACGAAAAAAATTCCCAAACCGTGCGACCCCTCGGTTTCCCTCGCCCGCTCGCCTCGCACAAAGCCCCACTCGCCCGACCGGCCGCCCGATCGCCGCCGCTCGGCCAGCCACCGCCGGCCGACCACCTCCGGCGCCTCGCCCAAGTCGCCGCCGGCGGCAGCCGCCCCTACCACCTCCGGTATCGCCTTTATCGCCTTTTTTCTCCTCTTTTTGTGTATTTTTGAGGATCCATGTGTTAAACGACCCCCTAAACCAAATCAATTCCTATATCTATCTATGATACCCCTAATGCTCCATACATTTTGAATATTACCCACTGTTATCGCCATTTCATGCGCAGGTTGCTTTTTGGAGCTTAGGGGAGCCCAGGGGAGCTTCTCGGGACTGATTTGAGCTTCGTGGAGGCGCTGACTTCGCACGCTTCCGTTGCTGAGCACTTGTGGCGTGTCTGGGTATAATCCTTCCACTCTTTTTCACACACCGCACTTTTTCCACTTTTCGACGCGCTCGGGGCCGATATGCCGCCCCGGACACGGCCGCGGACGAGGAGACCTTCCGCCAAGCGGAAGCGGTCGGAGGATGCCGGCCCCTCCCACGAGGAGGAAGGCTCTCCTCCTCCTTCTCCCACACACCCCGTCCACCCAGCACAGCCTGCAGGCCCCGCACACCCCGCACAGCCTGCAGTGCACCCACAGCCCGCACAGCCTCTCCCTGCCGCTCCACAGCCACCACCACCGGCTCCACTGGTCGGGCCGCTCGGGATTACGTTCCGAGACGACGCACACCGCGCCGTCTTCGAGCGTATCTCCCAGCGCTCGATCGTACCCTCCAGGTTTGCACACCTCGCTGACCTAGGACGCCTGGGGGTACTAGAGGGGATGCTCACGTTGTACGACAACGTGGGCTGGCGAGATTTTCTGCAGGTGTCGGCGGATACGTTTACCCGCCCGACACTTGAGGTTTTGAGTTCGATCGCCCGGACCGACGAGGGATGCTCGTTTCGGTTCATGGATCGAGAGTGCCAGGTCACTCTCGATATGATGGGAGCGTTTTTCTCGTGGCCCGCTGTCCCCGGTGCCGATCGCGGTTACGGCCCCACCCATATCCCCCCACCTTCCTTCGACTCCAGTGCCTTCTGGGCCCGGATTACAGGTCTCCACGCTGCCTTTGACCCTAGTAGGGCCAAGGCCTCGGCCATTGTTCATCCCTGCCTCCGCATTGCTCAGCGCCTTATGGCGACGACCTTTTTGGCCAGATATGAGCCGGGCACGATGTCTACGCCAGAGCTCTACATGCTCTACGCGATGACGCGTCCCAGAGCTCTATCTAGGGATGGCGATGAGATGGTCCCCGCCGTCGTGATCGATATCGCGGCTTGGTTTTTAGACCGCATCATTGTATCGGTGGGCGCTCGCTCACCGATATGCTGCGGCGGCCTGATCACCTTGCTTGCTCTTATGACCGGCGAGGACTTCCCCGCCGACTTGCGACGCGTCCCGGGCCCCACTTCTCTGTCTATAGATGTTATGGCCCGGATGAAGATGCTTCGTCCGCATGGTGAGCGTCACTGGGTCTGGTTGCACGACCCTTTCGGGGCCGATTACATGATTCTCCCGAGCCCTGCTCGGACTCTGATTGCACCGGCCTACGTTGACTGGCTCCCTGCGATGGATGTTCTCATCCCCGCTGCTTACGTGCTCGAGGCCGAGGAGGCCGAGCAGGCCCACGCTGCCCCTGTAGACCCTGTTGCACACCCTGCCGAGCCTGCTGCCGACCCTGTTGACCCAGTGGCCCCTCAGCCCTTGCCTGACATTCCCGCTGCTCCTGACACCGCTGTTGGTGTCCGGAGTACCTTAGCTGAGCCCACTTCCACCACCTCCACCACTTCCGAGGCTGTCACCACCACTCCCACTACCACCACTGGCCCTCTGTCTGTCGATCCTCTTTGCTCCGCTCTCCCCGAGCGCCCGCAGACCTTTGTTGAGAGTGGAGAGCCCTCGTTTGCCGCGGTCGTGGAGACCATGGCTAGCATGATCTCCGCTGGGGTTGCGCCTTTTGGTCCACACACTTCCACCCCAGCGGTAGTCACCTCTGTCTCCACCCCTGCTGTATTCTCCGAGAGTGTCGTGGCGTCTGTCCACACTTCTGTGCCACTGACCTCTCTAGCCGCCTCGCAGCCACTTTTGCACTCTTCTTTCGCTGCTGCTGCCTCCACTTCCCACCAGCCGGTGCCCCGGCCTCACACTGAGGCCAGGCCCACATTTACAGGCACAGCACCTTTTGTTCCCTTCCCCGCTGAGCCAGTCACATACGCGACCAGAGTTTGCCAGCCACGCCCTGCACAGCCCCGCCCGGTGCGTCCCTCTGCACCACCTCCCCCCGACACAGTACTTCAGAGCATTCGTGCTCTAGAGGGGGCGGTGAGTGGCCTCAGAGGCGACCTTAGGACCCTGTCCTCCACCGTCTCTGCGATGGCTGGCCGCTTCGAGCTGCTCCCCCAGATCCATTACTGTCTCACCCAGGTTCTGGAGCGTCTCCCGCGCGTACCCCCACCCACCCAGCAGGTTCCCGCCCACACTTCCACACACACCCGACCTGCTACCACTACCACACCCACACCCGCTCAGCGCCCTGTCCAGCCACCCCCACCACCTCCGCCTCGGGACGGAGACGGTGCAGCACCACCTTCCTAGGCACCCTTGATGCCATCGATTCCTTTTGCCGTTGTGCTGCCCATTTCTGCTGGGTCCTGACGCCTTTTGTCCCCCCACCCCTCCCCTCACTTATTCTGGGATTCTCTTCTTGATCATATCTTTATATATCTTTTTTGGGAGAGAGGGAGAGTTTTTGGTGCCACTTATATATCTGTATCGCTCCTATCTGTGCATGCATCATGTCCGCATCATATTTTTCATTTCTTTATTTTTCTCTTTTTATTTTTCCTTTTTTATCATGCATGCATCCTCACTTGCCCCTCACATTTCTTGTCTCTCGGTGTGCCACACTTTGCACATTGAGGACACTGTGCCATTTAGCTTGGGGGAGTGAGTTCTCACGTTCTTTTTCGATTTGCCACCTTTATTTTCAGTTTTTCACACCGTTTTTCGCATTTGCACTTATTTTTCATCATTTTTCTTTTATTTTACCATGCATCACGTTTTTCTTATTTTTCCTGTGTGCCGCATTGTAAATAGTTCTATTTTCCCTTTATCTTTATTTCTTTCTATTTTTCATCTCATGCTAGAGATGACTTTTCTGTGATGATGACTACGTTGGATTTAGCTTACTCTATATGCATGCTATATTTGTCATGCCTTAGATTTTATTTCAGATATCATATGCTATGACTTGCTTTGCATTTAGAGATAGTAACCCACACTTTTTTCCGCATGAAAATGGATGAAATTTTATTATTAGTTGAGTCTGAATATTCATATGTATGCTATCACAGAAAACACACCAAGATTCACGCATTGAATGCCTATATCTGGAGTACTAATTTCTTTTCCTATATCACTTCTATATGCATGAATTGTACACTTCACTTCAGGATGATTGAATGATGTTAGCTATGATAAATCTGGATTAGTTAGCTTTTTTGTGATCGAAACTGAGTAGATTAGATTACCCTGCTGAAGTTGTCGTGCATGTCTTATAGAGTGAACTGAGAGTTATATCTATTTCTTTCTCCACAAATCTTGAACATCATTTCTCTACTTTTAAAATCATTGGTGAATCTCCCCTTAGTGATTCTATTATATGGCATTTCCCCCGCTACTAATTCCTAGCTCCAAATCTCTTATTCTAAAAAAAGGGGAGAGAAAAAAGAGAAAACATTCTTGTATATCATTATCTCTCTTTGAGTTGGGATCATTGTGTATATATATGCTATATCAAAAAAAAAGAAAAAAAAAGAGAGAAAAAGAGGAAAAATCCTCAATAAAAGATCCCATCTCACTTTCTTCCTTTCTTCTTTCTTCTTATTACATTTGGAGCTATATATAAAAATGGGGATGTGAATATTTTTTATGCCACCACGCTTATAGATAAGCTTGGGGGAAGGGATCCATTGATGTGTGAGAGAGTGACTACTTGACATTGCACGACGACCTAGGCTAAGTAATATTCTATACTCGGTGAGACTATTTTTAGCTCTACGAAACCCAGAAATCTAAGCCTAGCGTTCATTTCATGAAATCCATACTTTTCTATTCTCTCTATTCTATAGTGTGATACTCTTATACTCCTGATAGAAAGCGTTCAATTGAAAAGTGTGTGATCTGTGATTTGAATACTGCTTTAAATGATTCAGACGATGTTAATTTTAAAATTATTCCATTTTTCATGATTATGTCGTTGTTCGTGGGTTTTCTATTTCTATTTGCACTATTATACTATGATATCAAAATAAAATTCTTTGACATGTATTTTTCATTCAGTGCATGCTATTTGAGTAAGTGGAACCCATGTCCTGAGAAAATGATCTAGTATCCTACCTCTTCGCTTCTTTCATTCTTCTTTATTTTATTTCGATTTCATTCTTCTCCGTTTTTCATTTTTTATTTTTTTGCCGTTTTCGTTTTCCGAATCCACCGGGTTCGCCTTTTACTTATCTTCCTCGAGGACGAGTAAGAGGCAAGCTTGGGGGATTTTGATCACTCCTTATTTTACACCTTTTTTCCGCATGTTTGCATGCCATTTAGATCGCCCAAATCATGTTTTTCACGATATATCGACGATATTGCGATGCTTTTCACGATTTGTTGTTTTTGTCGCATTTCAGGTGATTTGGCGCGATTTGGAGTGATCTTGAGATGCGCTTACTCTAGACGGTCACCAACGACCTCCCCGAGGGGTATTTTGCTGTTGGAGAGGAGCGGAAGAAGAAAGGACGTCACAGGAGCGACGAGGAGGCCAAAAGAAGCAGATTGGGCATTTTTTTGTGTCCCACTCGGCCGAGTGGAGGAGCCACTCGGCCGACTAGCGAGACACTGCTCGGCCGACCAGATCAGACACGATTTACCTGTGCACTCGGCCGAGCACCGAAGACCACATCGGCCGAGTGAAGACATCACGTCCGCCCGAGTGGCGCCCAGACGAAGCCCTTCCAAAACATCCAAGTTACTGTTTTTCGGCTGCCTGAGCTTCAGAAGACCCACTCGGCCGAGTGGAGAATCCTGTCCGCCCGAGTACTATGAAGCCATCGGCCGAGTGACGACAACTCACTCGGCCGAGCCTCCCCCGAAGTGAAGACCCCTGAAAGCCCCGACTTACTGGAAAATTACAGGGTTTTCACTCGGCCGAGCGACTTTTGTCACTCGGCCGAGTGCGATGCGCTGCCTGTAGCGAAAACTGCGGAAAACAGGCTGTGCAGGGGTATTTTGGTCACAGTTTTTGGACGATTTTGGGGGCTATTTAAGCCCTGTTTTTACCCTAGTTTAGGGAGCCTCTCTCTTAGATTTTTTGCAGCTTTTTAGATTAGTTTTTAGCTTTATTCTTGTGATTGGAGAGGAGACAAAGATTGGAATTTTGTTGGATTAATTGAAGAACTCCATTGGTTTGCATCTCTTTTCCTTAAAAATTCTATTTTTATTGCTTATCTCAATATTGTGATGAATTCCATTGCTTATTTCAACGATTATTTTTGTGATCTTGCTATGAATTGTGAGTAGTCTCCACGCCTTGGGGCGTGGGGATGAACCCTACAAGCCTATTTTCATATTTGTGATGAATTGGTAGAAATTGTGCTAGAATTGATATCTAGGGATTAGATTGGGATCAATTTACTACGGAGGGCTAGGTATTCATATCAATTGGGATTTGCAAGAGATTGGATCCCAATTTGATAGGAAACCCTAGAAATCCGAATTGGGTTGGAATCGGATTTTCGAAGTATCGGTTTGCAAGAGATTGGACCGATACTAGGATTTCCGGTTGCAATTCCATGCCGATACTCGTTTGCAAGAGATTGGACGGGTAGGAACTATCCCAATCTAGGTCGTGGACCGAGTTTGCAAGAGATTGGGCTCGGTGCGCGATTGGACGATGATGTTGATCCTAATGCTAGCTTCCCTAGGCTAGGGTTTGCAAGAGATTGGACCCAAACCTAGGATAGCTATAGACCGGCAACAGCGCGAGAGCGTGAGCTTGGTTCTACATTCAGTTGCAACTAGTTCATCCAAATTCTCATTCAAAGCAATTTTGATACCAATAAACCGCATTTATGAAATACGGTGAGTAGCGGGGATTCCCCATTCCCTAGACGTTCTTTATTTGATTTGATATTTCCGCATTTTTGTCTGACGATTGTGACAGGATCGCCGAAGGAAAATTTCTCTCTTAAGTAGCCAGGTTGATTTGAACAAGCACGGTCATTCGTCCTCCCTGTGTTCGATATCCCGCTTGTCGCTATACCGTGCGCTTGCGGTAAAACTACAACCGTTCTTTGGGTCACATCCCGGAGCGATCAATGGGCAGTCTGAGCGAGTTATTCAGATTCTCGAGGACATGTTAAGAGCTTGCATGCTGGACTTTAAGGGATTCTGGGAAGATCATTTACACTTGGTGGAGTTTGCTTACAACAATAGTTATCAGGCAAGCATTGGAATGGCACCATTTGCTGCTCTGTATGGAAGGAAGTGCAGATCGCCTCTAAGCTGGGACGATGTTGGGGACCGTGAACTCTTAGGACCTGACTTGGTGGTGGAAGCGATCGATGTGGTTCAGACAGTCAAGGAAAATCTTCGTATCGCTTGGGATCGCTATAAGCATTGGGCAGATACAAAGAGGCATCCATTGGAGTTTCAGCCAGGTGATTATGTGTTCTTGAAGATCTCCCCGACACGTGGCACGATTCGATTTGGTAGATGATGGAAGTTGAGCCCGAGGTTCATTGGTCCATTCGAGATATTGGCTCATGTTGGTGAGATTGCCTATCGCTTTGCCTTGCCACCCTCCCTTGAAGGCGTCCATGATGTGTTCCACATATCTCAGCTTCGAAAATATGTGGGAGACCCTAGTCACCTCATGGACTTCTCAGAGATTGAAGTGCGCCCTGACCTGGCTTACGAACAACAACCAGTGGCCATCCTGGATCGAGACAGAAGATACTAAAGAAGAAGTCCATTAATCTAGTAAGAGTTATGTGGCAGCAAGAATCCCCTGGTGAGTCTACATGGGAGCGCGAGGACGAGATGAGAGACAGATACCCTCATCTGTTTATGTAAGTATCGTATCCATGTATCAATGTCTCTTTGTTAATCATGAGTGCAAAATTTTGTAGAGACAGTGGTGTAGGGTAAAATGTAGAGGGGCCCTGGGAACTAGAAGTATTTTCTTCTTAAAGTAGAACCCTTGGACTTCGAAAGTTCGAGAACGAACTTTAGTTTAAGGAGGGTAGGATGTCATGGCCTGTTTAGCCCTATACGACGACTGATACGGTAGTCCTCTACGTACGAGTAGAGGGAGTATGATGAGTTGATAAGATGTGATATGGTGTAAATATGGCTCGTGGCAGTCGTGTAATTCCGTGAAAAGTGTAGGGGCATTTTGGTCATTTGGCCAAATGGGTGGAAGTGTGTATAGAGTGAAGGTGGGTGTGTAAAGTAGTGTCATACTTGTAAATTATGAAGGATTGGATTAGTGTGAGAGGGGCTAGTGTGAAAAGGGATGGGTTTAGTGGCATACCCGTAAATTTTTAGAAAGGCTAGGGGCAAAACGGTCTTTTGGCCTAAAGCTGCTGTGCGTACACACTAAAGTTGTGTGTGCATAAAGTAATGGCAAACTTGTAAATACTTGGAACTTGAGGGAAAATCTTGGAAGGGTATTAGAGTCATTTTAGCATGTTCATGCTTATCCTAGAGTAGGTTCTAGACATAGATATTTTTAGGGGATTCTAAAATCTTCTTTAATCTTTCCTTTCCTTTTCTTTTCAATCCTCTCCCTCTCCCTCTCCCTCCTAGCCTTAGCCGAACCCCTTTGCCCCCTTTTCCCCCTCCATCAACACTCCAAAACCCTAATTTTGCTTCCAAAAATTTCCAAGAAAAACCCTAGCTTTCAAGAGAAAGAAAGGTGGAAAGAAGAGAAAGAGAAGAGATGAAGAAAAGGGGATTCATTGAGGTAGTATTCTAACTTTGGTTTGGGAATTTTTATTTGGGATTATGAGGATGCCGTGATGCTATTTTGATTGCTCATGATCTTGAATCCATGGATTATATGTGAATTAGATCAAAAAGATGACATTTTTCTTTTTTTCCTTAACTAATTACCCTTTCCTGAAATTCAGAATTTCTGATGTGTGTTTCTTCTTCGATTTTGATCTCTGTAGTTTGATTTACTTTCTGAAAAAAAATATGTGGTTATAGATCTTGAAGTTCTACCCCAAATTCATATAAAATTTGTCATATGTTGAGTTCAAATAGTAGGAGTAAAAATTCAGTGTTTGCAACATGTCTGGAAATCTGTCAAGCTGGACATAGTTTAGAAAAATGAAGCCCACCACATGGAATTGGCTGATCTTGGTCTTGTTGGAAAGTTAACAAGTTTATCTAAAATTTCATCAGGGTTCTCATATGTCGAAATTCTGGCTACAACATGCTTAAAATTGGCTTTTAATACAGACCCAGAATTCTGTCTGAAAAACCGTCTGCACATGTTGCACCAAATAAATTACTATAAATTATCTAGTCAGTATTTCTATATGAAATTTTATAGTTGCATCCAGAACTAATATATCTACAACTTTCATTTACATAATTTTGTCAAATTCACAAGATAAATTTATGAAACATGCTGATTTAGTGGCTGATCCTGCACATTTCAGCAAGTTGGTCTTTTTGGATGAAGTTGAAACTTGGGTGATTGTTAATTTTCCATACCAATATACATGAATGATGTTGATTTTTATAAGAAATTTTGTACATGCTATTGTTACTAAGTTTTGATGTTGTGACAATGTCCATTTTATGATGCATGTCATGTGTTTGTTAAAATACCCAAATGAATGTGAAATTGAAGAAACTTGGGAAGATAGTTATGAGAATGTTGTGCTATGTATTTCATTACGAAATTGCATATGATTATTGAAGATTGTGACACTTAATTTGGTAACTGGGATGTATCGATCTGCTCTAAGGCGGGTGAGCATCCTGGTATGGGGATGTGGGAAGTTGGGTATAACTTAACTATAAGGGGCTGGACTGAGAAGTTGGGGAAAGAGATATGTGATATGTGATATTTATTTTCCCACTCGCCTTTACCGGGAGTGGAGGGGACATACGGAGGTTGTGTTATTATGTGGAGAGCCTCACTCCTGCCAGGGACGGGGGAGCTGAGAGGCCCAACATACAGTGCCCGTGTCCACTTTGTCGTGTGCTATGTTCACCTCAAATTTGGGGTGAGGTCCAGGCCCTTATCTTTAGGTGATACCCAGGCTTCCAAAGAGTCACTAGTATCTACTAACTAATAAAATTTATATGTGTTGTTGTTGGACGTTTTTGTTTTGTACTTTTCTCTTTGGTTGCTTGTGCTCTTATTGCCTTTACACTCATAGCCCCTAAATAAGTTCCCCTACCCTGGTTAGTTTCCTACTGGGCACGTTTGATGTGCTCATTTTACTTTTCAGGTCTTGAGCAGGTGACACCAGAGCAGAATCTCCCTCAGGAGATTCCTTAGACGTGAGTTTTGACTTGGGGACACCACTCTTTTGGGCTGTGTCTTGTAGTGTGAGTTGGATTGAGTGGTGAGCGAGTGTCTTTGTAGCTGTGTTATATATGATGGCTTGTAGTACTTCTCATGTATGTACTTGAGTCAGTTCACTTTGTACCTGATGCTGGTGTGTAATACGCTCTTTGGTTTTGTAGTTCTGTGGATATGTACTCTCTGTGATGGCAGTATGTGTTGCTACTTTCTTATTTATATATATGTGATGTATGATCCCAGCATTCGTAGTGGCTTTCTTATCGTGTTTCTCTATCCACGCTTGGCTTGTCAAGCTCCATCCTCCCTTCCCATGGTTTGCGTTGCCTTACAAAGTATTTATGGGAATATGGCATGACAATCGCTATTTATAGGAATAGTTTACTAGTTCTAGTGAATAAACTTTGCTATGGGGATTTTTATCGGGAGACTTAGATAATCTTTTGTATCTGTGCAGGAAATTTCCCCCACCTGATCGGTTCATGCATCAACCGATCGGGTGGGCCGTATCAGAAGATGGCCAGTATCAGCACAGAAATGAACCGATCGGGTGGCACATGCGGATGATCGGGTGGCAGATCGAGTGACAATAGCAGAGCTCTCGTGAATTTTTTGTGTTAAATCAACCGATCGATTGATAACAAGCTGTGATCGGGTGGCTGACCGGGTGGAGAGTACAGAGCTCTCGGAAAATTTGTGAAGCGGTCAACCGATCGGGTGAAAACTCACCGGATCGGTTCACCTGTAGCTTTTGATCCATAAGGAATTTTCGAAAATAACCCACCCCATTGTGTGAAATCTCGCCCGATCGGTTCGCCTAACCCTATATGTATACTACCCTTCACCCGACCTCATTCAACCGACTTCTAAATTTCAAATTCGCATAGTCTATCTCTCCTTCTTCCAAATCAATTTCCTCCATCACTCCCACTACCCCTAAGACCACCCCCACACTTCCTCCCGTACTTCCCCACCACCAAAAACCTCCCATCGACCACATTCAATCGCACAGCACCCAAACCCTAACCCTAGCCCCCAATTTTCGAAAATTTCAGTTCTTGTTGGATTAACGTGCGGCGGCTCTCCAAATCACCCCATCAAACAGCTGGGTACTAGTGGGGAGTATCTAGCTTGGAGCTGCATCATCGCTGGGTAACCTCTTTCCAAGCTTTATGTTTCCCCACTTGTGTGCAATGTTTTGATTTTGTGTTTACTTCCTACATCTGCTTTATCATTATTGTAGACACAAATCCCGCATGTAATTGTTCTTCCCCTACGCCATTACCATGTCTGGGAAGGGAAAAGATCCAGCATCTTCATCACACAAATCCCCCATGCGACCTACCCTTTTTGTTGATCGCCCCACGCTAGAATCTCTCGGACTTTTAAGGGGCGTCGCCAAACTTTTCGAATGCATTGTGTGCGATTTGCTTCTGTGTGCTCACGCCCACACACATCAGAATCTCACACTCGAGTTACTTTGTTCTCTCGAAGTGTTCGATTGGGGATTCACTTTCTGCGCTTTCAATACTGACTTTTCCATTAATTTTGCCGAGCTTAACAATTCGCTGAATTTTCCTCACCCCGATCATTATGTTGAATGTTCAACCCATGATCGGTCTGATATCTATTCTTACTTTCGGGACGATGGTGTTTGGCAATGATTCACCCGGTATACCACCTTTCCATCGGGGCACTTGCCTCCTACATCATACACCCATGTTACCGCTTTGCCCACTGCCTCTTTGCCAACACCATTTTTTCCCGCGTTGATGTTTCCACGGTGTCTATGGATGAGCTTTTCTTTCTTTATGCCATGTCTCACGACATGATCCGTGGACATGACCCATTGCCCATTAACACCGCCCATTGGATCATCCACGAGATCTTATCTGTTAGATGTGTAATTTCCAGACCAATTTGTTGTGGCGGGATGATCACCCTAATTGGCAGTCATGTCTTAAGGCTGCCGTCCGACCTCCAAATTTTACCGGGATGCACCCGTATCGATCGCGACTACTTGATTGATATCGGTATGATCACTCCTTTCGGTCGTGAACGTGTAGTCTATCTCTATAGTCCTGACAATACTCCTTCCGCCATTCTTCCACCATCATCTTTTGAGCGAATCCCCATTGGCACTTCTCATTTACCGTGGGAGTTCTATCCGGATCCTTGGTATTCCACACTAGTACATTTTCCACCCTTGGATCCTCCAGATTAGCACTCGTGTGTAGGTTCACCCGGAGCCATCATAATTCATCATGATCCACCAATCAATTTCGATCCACCTATGATCCAGCCCATTGCCACTCCTTCTCTTGTCGGCACTCCCTCTCCATCGTCCACACCATCATCTTTCGTCCACTATTCACGTCCTTCTTCACCATCCCCCTACAATTCCTCCGACGACAGCTCCAACTGATTTCCCCCTAGCTATTTCTTCTGATTCACCACGATCAAATCTTTTCTCTAGCATCGTCATGATCAGCTTGGGGGAAGTCAATCTTTTGTGTTATGTTGTTGTGTCATGTTTGGTGTGTGCTTGTCTATATATGTTCGTGCGCATGTGTGTTGTATATTTGGTTTGAGTGTCTATTTTCTTTATTTTTCTTTTTCGTTTGTGTGTCTTTCATGTTTTTCATTTTTTGTGTCGGTGCGTGCTTCCCTCCCATTTTCCCTGCCCTCCCGTGTTCACTCTTATTGCATTGAGGGCAATGCAAGATTCAGCTTGGGGGAGTCGCACTTTGTGCGTCAGTTTTATCTTTTTCACCGTTTTGACTCATTTTCATCGTGTTTTTCTTTTTCTTTCTTTCTTTTTATTCTCCCTCTTCTAGAGATGACCCCACATGATGAACTGCCACGGAACTACACATACACTTAGCTTAGCTACGATAATCACTTTCACTAACCATAAGAAGCCGAGTCCTATTGCATTTCATGTTTCGTGGGTTCACTTTGCTTTTGTGTGAGTTGTTTGTCGTGACTAGCTAGTAGTGTGCTTCTACGTTGTGATTTTGTTTTATGTGCCTGTCCTTGGTTGACCCCTAGACTATCATGCTTCGATTTCGAATATGCGGTATTTTGCCTCCACTGTCTGCTTCTCTATGCATGAATTATATATATATATATATATATATATATATATATATATATATATATATATATATATATATATATATATATATATATATATATATATTGTCCCTAGTCCCCCCTATCATCAGAGAGGCAGGCGTGGCGAGGGTTAAAGTTGCTAATCCTCTCATTGACATTGGTGCGTCCCAGTGGCAGAACACCCTTGTTGGTTATGTATTGGGTGATATTCCCAACTTTGGGCAGATCAAAGCTTGGACCGATAGGTTGTGGAGAATTAAAGGGGGGCTGCGTATATTTTCCCGTGATAACGGCTATTTTTACTTCAAATTTGAGAATGTGGAAGACTGCGACAATATACTACACGGGGGTCCATGGCTATTTGATGGTAGGCTTATGGTTTTACAGAGGTGGACGCCCACCACTCAGCACGGACATGACATTCTCACTGCTGTCCCAGTGTGGGTTCAATTTCACAACCTCCCCTTGAGTATGTGGACTCTGGATATCCTGAATATAATTGCAAGTGGGGTTGGTAACCCTATCTGTCTTGACAAGGCAACGACATCACTGGATAGGATATCATACGCCCGTTGCTTGGTTGAAGTAGATGCGGATCTTCCACTTCAGAGAAGTGTGTTAGTTGAACTCGATGACCTCTCTACTATATCTATTGACATCAAGTATGAGGGCGAGCCACCTAGGTGTGATAGGTGCGCTTGCTTCAGACATTCTGACGCTCAGTGTCCCATGGGGCCGTAGGACACGGAGCGCCCTTCAATCCAAATTTTGAAGGCATCTACCTCAGCTGTACACCATGAACCGGCTTATGTCAAGGAGTCTGCAACGTTGCCTGCCACAGTAACTCAACCAATCAGAACCGGGGATCAAAGTATTCAATCCAACCCTCAACCTCCTGTGTTAGTCATTACAAAACCGAACTCCATTCTAGAGGTGGGGGAAAGTAGTATTTCGACTTGTATTGCCACTAACTGTACAACAATTAATAATGTTGCTGAAGTCTATGCCAACAAAGGAAACATCCTACCCTCTTCTGATTTTGTTGCGGCACCTGGGGATCATAGTCTGGTTCTTGTTTCAGCGTCGCCTCCTGCGTGTAGTGAAGGTCCATCACTTCCAGCCTCTGTTAATTTGATGACATCTGAACCGGAACCCCCAGCTAAGCCTACCTTTCTTAATGAGGACTGGGTTCTCGAACAAAATATGCTACGAGATGCTTCGCGCCCCTCTAGTAATCCCCATATCTCAGCTTCAACTGTGAGACGCAGCTCCAGACGAGTGGGGACGTCTAGTGCCATGCCACCCCCTTAATTTATATTAATGTCAGTTTACTTCTGGAATTCTAGGGGCCCTCAACAACCCTTCCAGACTTGCAGATTTGAAGTATAGGCTGAGTAAGTTTAAGCCTTCTATTGTCTGCCTACTTGAGACTAAAGTTGAAGTGGTTAACTCTTTTAGAATTAATAAATGCTTTGGGCAAGACTGGCAGTGCATTAACAACAGGAACCTTCATAAGGGAGGGCGTATTGTTATCTACTTCAACCCTGCTGTCTGGAGCTGTTCAACGGTTGCATCCTCTCCTCAGCACATTTCCTCCATCTTCAAAAATAATGCCGGATTAGTATTTGGTCTCACTGCTATTTATGGTATGAACCTGACTGCTTCTAGAGCCGCACTTTGGGATGATATTGCCTCTGACTCAAAACTTATGATCAATACCTCTTGGATCATTGGTGGAGACTTTAACTGCGTTCGTAGTTCCAAAGAAAAGTTGGGGGGACGTCCTGCTGATGTAAGGAAAATGGATGCATTCAATGCTTGTATTGGTAACTGCCAGCTTATTGATTTGAAAAGTATTGGTAGTTGATTAAGCTGGAGTAATAGGCGTATTGGGCCTGGGAGGATATCTGCCAGACTGGATCGGGTCTTATGTAATGCGAGTTGGCTTAATCTTCTACCGAATTCTTATGTGGAGTATTCCTCTGCGGGCACTAGTGACCATTCATCTATGATTGTTTATCTTCTTGATATGGTAAACTCCTATCCCAAACCGTTTAAATTCTTTAACTCCTGGATCTCTTTGCCTGGATTCCATGATATGGTGCGTAGTAATTGGGGAGCTCGGGTTGGCAATGCTGATATGCGCAGACTATCTTACTATCTCAAAGATTTGAAAGGGAAGTTGAAAGCTTGGGCTTCTTTACAGAGAGCTTCCCTTAATGTTAATACTTACCGCCAGGATCTTGACAATGTTCAAGGAGATCCTAATCTCCAGTATGATTCAAGATTGCAAGCTCAAGAGAAGTCTGCCTCCCTCAAACTTGCTTATGCACTAGACCTTGAGGAGGAGGACTTAAGGCAAAAAAATTCGCCAGAACTGGTTAACCTTGGGAGATAGAAATTCAAAGTTTTTCTACATGGCCATGAAATCTCGCCAATCCTACAATAATCTAGGGCATTTTATTAATTCTAATGGGGTACGAAGCTCAGGTGCTGAGGACCTTAGAAAGGAAGCCTCAATTTACTATAGAAATCTTTACACTCAAACTGATCATTGGAATGTTTTCTCGAATCTTATTCCCAGACGGAAAATCACTTTGGAGGCTTCTAGCTGGATGGACAGAGATGTATCTGCATCTGAAATCAAGACTGCAGTTTTCCAAATTGGTAAGGATAAGGCTCATGGCCCTGATGGTTACAATGCGCATTTTTTCCATCGGGAATGGGATGTGGTAGGTGGTGATGTTATCTCTGGAGTTTCTTTGTTTTTCAACTCAGGCATCATGCTACCTCATATCAACCATACCTTTTTGACCCTTATCCCCAAAAATTCGCATGCTACGGGCCTTGGCGACTACATGCCTATTGCATGTTGCAACGTCCTCTACAAAATTATTAGTAAAATTTTATGCAATAGGGCTTGCCCATGTTATCTGTGATTTGATCTCTCCCAATCAGGTAGCTTTTCTTAAAGGCAGACTTTTGGCTGATTGTACCCTTATAGCCCATGAGCAGATCCGTGACTTCAGCAACCCTATGGGGTCCAGAGCTTGTATTAAATTGGATCTTCACAAAGCTTTTGACAGTGTCAATAGGTCCTTTATCTTCTTTCTCTTACATCAGATGGGTTTCGGCAGTAAATTTATTAATTGGATCTCTGAATGCATCACTACCCCTATGTTTTCCGTACTTATTGAGGGTTTGCCAGTGGATTATTTTTCTTCCAACAAAGGCCTTCGTCAAGGTGATCCCCTATCCCCTTACCTCTTTGTCCTTGTTATGGAGGCGTTCTCCCTTCTTATGGCTAGTGCTGAAAGTTCCCGCTCTATCCAGCCCATGAGAAGAGTAGGGGCTATTTCTCATCTCCTTTTTGCGGATGACTTGCTAGTTTTCTGTCGGGCTAATCCTCGTTCCATTAATGGCCTAAGAAACTTGCTCATTAAATTTAATCATTTCTCTGGGCTTCATATTAATTGGGATAAAAGTTCCGCCATCTTTAGCAAAGGTGTGCGTAATCGGCGTGAGCTTGCAGGAATTCTGGGAATTAAATTGGTCACCACTTTTTCTACTTATTTGGGATTGCCGCTATCTTCAAATTACCCTAAGGCTACATTGTATAGCCGACTTGTGGATAAATGCAAGAAGAGGATTTTAGGATGGTCTTCCTCCCTCCTATCTACTGCTGGTAAAATCGAGTTGGTCCGTTCTGTAATCTACAGTATGGTATCTTTCTGGATGCAAGCGTATCGTCTCCCTCCTTCTGTTATCCGCTCTATTAACACTGCTTGCAAGAAGTTCATTTGGGGTCCACTTAACTGTTGGGCCTGGAAGGACTTATGTACCCCAAAGAAAGAAGGCAGAGTGGGTTTGAGACTCCTGGATGACCTGAATGTAGCCTATGGAGTCCGCCTAACCTGGCGGGTCCTTGCCACTGACGGTATCTGGGCTAATTTCATGCGCTCAAAGTACGAGGCCGATTAACAAGGGATTCTTCATAGCGAAAGGATTGCCCTCTCAATTAGGTACCTGGAAGTTCCTTCTAAAGCAACGTTGCATCTCACAAAAATTGATACAACGCACTATCGGTGATGGTACTTCAACATCTTTTTGGTTTGATAATTGGCATCCTAAGGGTCCCCTTTATCTTCTCCACACCCCCACCTGGTACAGAGAATAGGGTAGTCTCTGACTATTGGACGAATGGGGACTGGGTAGATGACCATAGCATCAGATCAATTGTCTCTGATCTGCAGGGATTCGGCCTAAGCAACTCCCCTGACGGATGGAGATGGATTCCGGGTCCCGTTTGTTCCCTGCGTTTGGCATGGGAAGGTTCACGCTCTGCTGGCAATTCATTCAAATATTACAACTCGGTCTGGCATCCACATCACGTGCCAAAGCTGATCCTTTGCTTTTTGCGTGCGCTACACAATAAATTGCCGACCAAAGTTCTATTGGCCAACAGGGGAATTATTATGGATGCTGCGTGTAGTCTCTGTGATGAACAGGCGGCTGAGGATATTAAACATTTGTTTTTTGAGTGCTCTTTTTCAAGATATATACTCACTAGAGGATTGCTCAAGCTCGGCTATTTGGGTACGGTCCCTACCTCACTTTCAGATGTATGTGACTTGATCCTTGATCGATACAACAATTCGGACCATACTGCAATATTAGCCAAAGCTGCTTTATCTTGCATGGTTTGGCATATATGGAAGCAGCGTAACATGAGGGTATTTGGGGGTAAGCAGGTAGGGAAGACCGTTCTTTTTGAGGTTATTCAGAAAGACGTTGTCATCGCCCTACGCAATATTGATTTGGAAAGAGTAACGGTTATTGCTCCATTTTCTAATTGGGGTATCGTAGATAATGGCTAATGTATATTCCTAACCTAGTTATCCTCGGTGGACAGTAGGGTGCAGAGGGGGTGACGGCGCTTGTGCCCTATCCCCTCTCGCCTTACTTTCTATTGAGCTTAACTAGTGTTGTTTCTTGTAATTATTTTTGATTTATTAATAAAGATAGCTCTTACTTGTCATATATATATATATATATATATATATATATAGTATATATATATATATATATATATATATATATATATACTAGTCATAACTCGTGCCCGCGGGGCACAATTCATTTAAGATTTCTCCCGCGAAATCTTTGTTACCATCCATAGTCAAAATTTAACAGAAAAATAAATTAGTGTAAAAATATTTAGCTGCACGGGCGCCATAGGCGCTGAATAACAAATTCGACGTTGAACAACAAATTTGGCGCCAATGCCTTTGGCGTGGAACAAAAAATTAGCGTAAAAAATTTAGCGGGCGCCTATGGCGGGGGCGCCTTCGGCGTGGAACAACAAAACTCAGGGTATTTTTACGCTAATTTGTTGTTCCGCTAAATTGTTTTACGCTAAATTTCGCCTTCGGCGCGAAACAACAAACCTCAAGGTATTTTTACGCTAACTTGTTGTTCCGCTAAATTGTTTAATTTAATGGATCATGATTTTCCATAATCTTTCCCAAGGCACTTTTAATTTCAAAGTTTAGGTTCATAAGACACTTTTCTCCCCAAATTTAATCTTCATAATGTTTCCAAGGCACTTTCCCCCCAAATTTAATCTCCACAATCTTTCCCAAGACACTTCTAATTTCAAAGTTTTGGTTCCCAAGACACTTTTCACATCAAAATTTTCACAAAATCCAATCTCAACCATTGATTTACCAAGATCAAATCTCAGTCACTCTTTATCTTGTCCTAGTCAGCCCTAAAATTCAAAAAACGATGTGAAATGTATTTTATATATATATATATATATATATATATATATATATATATATATATATATATATATATATATTGACGAGTAAAATGCAGTCTTAGGGCACAATATATATTAACAAATAGAGATATGGCACAATAGAGACTGTGCCGTCACCCACCACAGACTAAAAACGCCCTAGGCAAACCCTCTGGGCAAATATATACATGTAAACATACTAGAAATCATGCCCCATCAAAATCCCAATTAGCAAATGGGATGACTGACAAAGGGTCATATCGATCTATATCCCGTAATGCAATACGAACATCAGCAGAGATGGCCTCAAATAAGGCGGTCTTACCCACCCCCTTTCCATCAAAAATCCTCCTGTTTCTTTCCTTCCATATGTGCCACACCATGGATGCTAGAACAGTTTTGGCAAGGGTACCCACACAGTCTTTCTTATTGTAAAGGGAGAGGATAAGGTTTCCAACTCCGGCAAGGGAGGGGGGCGTAGTGGATGTAATATTCAGCTTCAAAAGACTCCTGCAGAGTAAATAGAGACTGTAGTTGCATTCAAAAAATAGGTGATTAATTGTCTCTTCCGCCCCATCATCACATAAAACACATTGCTGGGAAGAGGGGACCCCCCATTTTTGAAGGATGTCTCTGGTTAGAAGCTTACCATGGAAGGCACGAAGAAGGGTAATAGCCCACTTAGGGACATGCTTACTATACCACACAACATCAGAATAGGTGAATGGAGGGCCTATAGTGCGGGTGCCATTCCAGGCTTCTCGAAAAGTAAAAGAGGAACCAGTGATCCATACCCAAATGTCAGAGCCCGTAGATAAGTGGGTAGACTGAAGCTCTGCTCGAAGGTGGAGAATCTGTGGATCATCCCGCCACCCATTGGTGGACCAGTAATAGCTGACTGTGTGATTTTCAGCGCCGGGAGGTACATGATGAAGAGCTGAAAGGGGACCACAAGACAACCAATTATCAAACCAGAAAGATGTAGAAGTACCGTCTCTAACAACCCATTTGATAAGACTCTGAGAAGTGCTGCGTGTATGAAGGAGGAATTTCCAAGTTCCAGATTGGGTAGGAGAAGATTTAGCACTGTAGAAGCTAGTAGACCTGGAAATATAGTGCCTCCTCATATACCGGGCCCAGGGATCCTGTTGGATAAGAGCCTCCACGTAAGCCTAACACCAGAGGCTACATTGAGATCTTGGAGCAACCTCAAACCCACACCCCCCTCTGACTTAGGTTTGCATAAATCTCTCCACGCCCAGATGTGTTGGTTACCCCATATGAACTGTCGACAGGCTGAGGTGATAGAGCGTATAACAGAAGAGGGAATACGGAAAGCAAGCATCCAGAATGCCACCATTCCGTAGATTACGGAATGCACCAACTCAATTCTGCCTGATATGGAAAGAAGGGACGAGGACCAACCTTGTAGTCTCTTTTTGCACTTATCCAATAACCGTGCATACATGGACGCCTTAGGGTAATTTGAGGACATTGGAAGACCAAGATAGACTGAGAAAGAGATAACCTTCTTAACCCCCAGAGAAGAAGCAAGGAGATCAGAATCACGGGTACCCTTGCTAAAGATAGCAGAACTTTTATCACAATTCACCTGGAGACCAGTTAGTAACCTGAAAGTGTATAGAACATCCTTTAGGCCCTTAAAAGATTGCTGATTAGTCACGGCAGAACACTAGAAGATCATCAGCGAAGAGTAAATGCGATATAGAACCAGATCTTCTCATAGGATGGATGGAGCCTGAAGCCTCTGCTCTAGCCACAAGAATGGTAAAAGTTTCCATAACAAGCATGAAGAGGTAAGGAGATAGAGGGTCACCCTGCCTGAGGCCTCTATTAGAAGAGAAGAACCCTGATGGTGAGCCCTCAACAAGAACAGAGAAGGTTGGCGTGGAGATACATTCAGAAATCCAGTTGATGAATTTTCCCTGAAATCCCAGCTGATGTAGCATGAAAAAAATATATTCTCTATTAATGCTGTCAAAAGCTTTCCTCAGATCTAATTTAAGACAAGCCTTGGAACCCATTGGGTTGCTGAAATCTCTAATCTGCTCATGGGCGAGAAGAGCACAATCAGAGAGCAAACGGCCTTGGAGGAAAGCCGCCTGATTAGAAGAGATCAATTCATTTATTACCTGCTGCAGTCTATTACAGAGCACCTTACTTATAATCTTATAAATTACATTGCAGCAAGCAATAGGCCTGTAATCGCTCAGATCCGAGGCTTTTGTGCTCTTAGGCACTAAAGTAAGAAAGGTGTGGTTTATTTGCTTCAATAAATTCCCATGTTTGAAGAAAGAAGCGACTGCCAAGCAAACATCCATACCTATGATGTCCCAATTGTGTTGATAAAAGTGCACATTAAAACCATCGGGACCTGGGCCCTTATCTTTGCCAATCTGAAATAGAGCGTCCTTAATTTCAGTGATTGAGACATCCCTTTCAATCCAATTAGCAGCATCGATGGAAAGCTTACGTTGAGGGATGACATTAGGGAAAATAGTCCAATAGTCATCTTGGGAGTACAAGTTCATGAAGAAAGAAGACGCATTCTGCCTGATCTGAGAAATGTCATGACTACAAGTCCCATCTGAATTAACAAGATGAAGTAGATTATTGTAATTGTGCCGTGCCTTCATTGCATTATAAAAGAACCTTGAATTTCTATCCCCCAAAAGGAGCCAATTTTGGCGACTCTTCTGGCGAAGATCCGCCTCTTCAATATCAAGTGACTCCGCTAGCTTGAGAGAAGCTGCAATTTCAAGCTTCTGTAAATCAGAGGAGATAGTGATATTCCTTTGTGCCTAGATATCCTGAAGGGCGGCAAAGCAACCTGCAGGGTGATTTCTGGCTCTGTGCTCTTGCGAGAAGGACTTGAGGAGGGGTTTAAGTGATTTAAGCTTGGACACAACGTCAAACATGTGGTCAATCCCCAGGTTACGCAATAATGGATTCGGCCTGGCATGATGCGGCTTGATCCAAGAAGCATGAATAATATCTCGATATCCAGGAAAAATACACCAAGAATTATAATGATTAAAGGGCTTGGGATAAGATTGTACCTTGGGGAGGATATGGACTATCATCGGAGAATGATCACTAGTCCTGGGCTGATCATATTCAAAGTATGAGGTAGGAAAAATAGAATTCCATTCCAGGTTGCAAATAATTCGATCAAGTCTAGCAGAGATTCGAGCACGGCCAAGGCGCCTATTGTTCCAGCTGAAGCTTAAACCAACACTCTTCAGATCCATCAGGCCGCAGTCACAAAGGCATTTATTAAACTCATCAACGGGCATGGGATCCATAGGACGACCACCAAACTTCTCATTAGAGAACCTGATACAGTTGAAATCCCCTCCCAATAGCCAAGGCAATTTATTGAGATTAGAAGCATCCAAAGTACGGCTTTTCCAGAGCTGACGACGCTGAGAGGGCAAGTTATGTCCATATACTACGGTCAAAGCCATTTTTAACCTCGCCAAATTATTTAAGATGAGGGAGAGATGTTGATCTGAAGATGACACAGGGGAGATGTTCCAGACATTATTATCTATAAATAGAACAATACGCCCTCCAGAATGTTGATTTCTGTTATCAAGAGTAATCCAACCTTTAGGGAAACATCTGATTAGCTTTCCCGTGTTACACTCCTCCACCTTGGTTTCAAGGAGACACACAATAGACGGCCTAAGTAGACGTATTCTATTCTTGAGTTCCCCACGCCTCACAGAATTATTTAGGCATCTTGTGTTCCAGAAGAGCATAGACATTAACACTACGGGGGGTGGGAGCTCCAGTATTAACGGCTAACCGAGAGCTCCTACGGGTAGCGGAAGGAGGGCTATGATTACTAGTAGACTTCTTCAGCTTACTGCTGGGTTTTAATAATTTAAGATTTGAGAGATCCTCTGCCCAAGCAGGATTCAAATATGAAATCACATCCGGCTTCTCTGAGTTGTCAATCTCAGGAACAAGAATGGAAGGAAATGCTTTTCCATGTCCCAGGCTAGAACGAGCCAAGTCCGGAGAGTCCCCCTCGCCAAAACCACTTGCCGCAGGGAGTGACTCAGGATTTGCAATGTCCGGAGTTAGAGGTACAAGGCGGCTGCATTCACCAACAAAAGTAGTAGCATGGTAAGGTAAAGGTTGGTAAGACTTCATCTTCCCAGAATTTGTGTTGGTTACAGGCTGAATTGCTGGTGGGACCTGCTCATAGTCAGCCTTGTCCTGAATGATCTCCCCCTCTTCAGATAATGAATCCAGTGCATGATTTACTACTACTTCAGGAATTGAATGAGTTGTCGTAGCTGCAGTAGGAGCTACATTAGTGACAGCATGAGCTTCCCCTGAGATTTCTGAAATGATTCCCTCTTTAACAATGTCTCCAGGATTTGTTTCAGCAGTCTTAAGGACCGAGCTACTCGCAATATTTGTGACATCAGCTGATGAATTTGATAAATTTTGGATTGAAGAGGGCTCAACATTCACCCCCCTCAAGGTGCATTGAGACTCAACATGACCAAAACACGAACAACCAATGCAACGAGGTGGCTCCCCCTCGTATTTTACATCAACAGATAAAGTAGTGACGTTCTCTAAGCCCACAGTCACCATTCTAACCAAGGGTCTTCGTGCATCCACTTCGACTAGGCATCTAGCATACATGATACGGTCCAGGTTTGCAGTCGCACGGTCAAGGCATAATGGGGTTCCAACACCGCTAGCAACAATATTCAAGATGTCCAAAGACCACATATGGAGAGGCAGGCTGTGAATCTGTATCCAGACCGGCACTGTGGTAAGAAAATCCCACTCATTTTTAACTGTTGGGCTCCATCGCTGTAGCACTACGAGACGCCCATCAAAGAGCCAAGGGCCCCCATGTAAGATAGCCTCGCAGTCTTCTTCACGCTGAAACCGAAAGTAAAAAAACCATTCTCTTTGCTGTAGATTTGTAGCCCCCCTTCAGCTTCTAGAGACGTTCAGTCCAAGCCTTAATCTGGCCGTAGTAGGGAATGTCACCCAACACATAACCCACCAAAGAGTTCTGCCAACGTGCCGCACCTGTCTCAAGGAGGGAGTTAGGGACACTTACAGTAGAGGTACCATCATCACCAACCAAGGCTGGAATAGGCGTCATAATAAGTGGATCGGCGTATTTACGCCTAGAGGAACAGATGTCGACCCAAGATAATTTCCCAGCTTGAGAATTGATTGGAACAGCCCTTGGAGGCAAGTTGTCGAACACCTTGCGTGCAAGTGGTGGTTGGGCAGCAATCACGCGTGAAGATCCCCCATGACGCAGTGGTGGTGGTCTCCCCGCCGACTTATAGGGAAGTTGATTAGCACCGTGCCGTCGCAGTTCCCAGGCACGGCTAACCGCACGACTCCCAGCAACCGAAGAAGTCCTCGCTTGAAAATTGGATTTGGCCGCCCTCCGCTTCGCGTAATCAACCGTCGTCCAACCCCCTGAAGAAGGAACAGATTTTCCTTTATCCGATTGGTTGACCGGCGCTAGGTCATTCAAGCCGCCGTGGGTTGAAGGGATCCGATCGCCTGTGTCCGCAATATCAGGATGCATGTTTTTGAGATATTATATATATATATATATATATATATATATATATAATGCTTCAATTGGCATGTATCGGGACTCTACCAATAGGACTAGGATAACCCATTTTGCTTATGCTCTGATTTGTGAGAAAAACTTTCTTTTGCCCAAGTGTTTAGAATTCAATTTCTTTTTTGTTTTACTTGGTGTAAATCCCCTCATCATGTATCGTTCTCCCACTTGAGAGAGCACACAAATATATGGCCCAGAATCCAAAAATCAAAAAAAAAGAGAAGAAAATTTCAAAAAGAGAAAAAAGAGAAAGAAAAATATGTATAGCCAAAAACCAAAAAATACAAATACCCAAAACCGAAAAAAATTCCCGTTGTGAATATTATTCCTATCCACCGTGAATAAAGGGAAGGCAAGAATTTGCACCGAGTGTTCTACTCCACACCTTCTCAACCTCCTTCGTTTTTGAACACACTTGGCATAGGAATTTTCTAGCGATTATCTAGGCAATAGTGCGCTGATCTTCTAGTTCCTAGCAGTGGAGTCCCTGACACATGATACGCTTCGATTCTTACTCTACTCTCATGCATGCTTGAGTTATTATTCACCGTTTATTTGAATTGAATCGATATTTGGATCACTCCTTGGATATGTGTATATGGAGCTTTATTGCACAATTTAGATAGTGACACCGTCTGCTAGCTCACGACCTCACTCACTTGCGGTTCACCGCGTGGACCCACGACACTTGTATGGACTCATATTCCTAGGTTTAGTGGTGTGTTTATCGCGTGCTTGCTTAATGTGGCGTGTTTGATTTCGTTGGCTCTGACGGGCGATCTATGAATCTGTTTTCTTTATTTCTCTTTCTTCCTTTCTATTTTTTCCTCCGAGTTCCTACTCTCACTCGTCTTCCTCGAGGACGAGGAAGGGTTCAACTTGGGAGATTTTGACGTGCGTTTATATTTTATATATTCACGCACGTCTTCTTCATGATTTTCCGTTGTTTTCCGGTGTTTCGTATCCATTCTCTTGTGATTTTTAGTTTTCTTTCACTTTCTTTGTGTTTTTGTGACGTTGCAGGAGATTGCCAGCGTTGGGGATATATAAAGCAGCTATCATGAGTCCCCAGAGCAACAGAAGGTGCCACGCGCGATCCCGAGGGCCAAACGTCGAAGAATGCCATATATTAGCCCTCAACTGATCGGGTGGACAGACCCACCCGATCGGTTCTTGCACGCGTATCCGACCTGGACAGGAGCAGCAGTGAAGAGCTCACCCGACCGGTTCAGTGATCGGGTGAAAATGACAGTGCTCTCTATCTTTTGGAGCTGAATTCCAACCGATCGGGTGACATCTCACCCGATCGGTTCACCTGTAGCAGAATTCTCCCAGCTCACGACCCGACGACATCACCCAATCGGTTCAGCGACCGGGTGATGTATCTCCAAAGCTGAAGACCAAGTCGACATCCGTCTCACCCGATCGGTTGATGCTTATCTATATATATTGCCCTAGGTTTTCCTAGAGAACGATCCCCATTTTTTCAGACTGTCTTTTTGGGATTTTGGCGGCTGTAATTTTATTTTGTTTTGTAAGTTCTCTGATTGTCTTGATACTTTAACATGTCGTTCTTAATACTATTTACTCCGTATTTCTATTGCTTGATCTTGATTCCAATGGTTAAATTTTGTTGTGTTGCTATTTTAGCAATGAATCGTGAGTAGTTCCCCAATATAGGGCATTGGTGGAAGCCCCTTCGTGGGTTCTCCCTGGAACGACTATAGGATTAGGATTTAGATATGATCTAGGAATTTAGATGGTTACGCAAGGTGTTTTATTGTCATTGGCAGGAGAAAGACTGTCTCTGACCGTCGGGCTAAAGGGAAATAAAACGGGAGTTTGATCCCCTAGCCATAGCTCACACCCCTAACGTAGACATTGAATCCTAGCGCGTGGGAATGACAGGATGAAATGTTGGGAGCAATCGTTGCGAGCTTAGTGCTCCCGGAGTTTGTCGGTGTTAATGGACATGGGAATGCTCACCGTTCGAACCCAGGTAGACCTAGAGTATCATCCTGGGTGTCGACCGGAATATCGGGCCCATGTGACGCTAAGTATCACTTTTAGAGGCAACGTCTCACCACTAAACCCTAGAATCCGATCGAATTCCTATCCATCGTTCGTAATAGAGAGGACATATGATAGGGTGGAAACCAAGGTCCTAGGTTCCTTTTTATATATCTTACATCTATTGTAGTTCCATTTCGTGACAAACCAACCAAGCGACAGGGCTAGCTCATCCACCGGGTGATCCGGTTCCTTCTTGAATACAAGCACAACACACGCCTCCCTAAGTTTGACCCCCAAGCCACACTACAACACCGTGCGCTTGTGGTTACAAATATTTAAATCTGGTATCCCTGATCCTACTGCATATAGTGTCAAATCTAGGGGACGTCAATGTCCACCTTTTTGACGATGTCAAGGGGGAGAGATATATGCATTATGTAAATCTTGTATTTCTTACATATGCATATGGAGAGAGAGATATCTATGGGGAGAGATGTATATCTATATAGAGAGATATGTGGGATTATATAAACCATTCATGTGTGCATTTATATTCATATTGCAATTGGTTTATGTAATTCGTACCTATTATATGTCACCATGGTTTCTCATTATTTCATTTAGTATAATGAATACTTACAATTGTGTATCGCATCTTACAATTGGTGCATATAAGTAGGGGGAGCTTATTAGCTTTGTGCTTTGTTTTCTTTATATTTACATGTGTGTCATCATCAAAAAGGGGGAGATTGTTGAGTATTGGTGTTTCATACCAATGTTATTTTGATGATGATCACAACATTATATTGTTGCCAATGACTTCCTTGTTTTAGTCTCATAGTTACATTTCAAGAATATCATTTTTGGAGACTAAACACTTGGTGTAAGGTTGGACATCAAGAGGAGAAGGGCCAAAACTTGGACTCAAGGGGTGCCCAAGCATGGAGATGATGGAAAGCATCATGACATCAAGATTGAAGCCATAGACTCTATGAAATGCAATGTAATCCATGTAATATTTCATTTATTGATTTTCTCCTTTTTGAGTCACGTTTAATGTAATGCATTGTTAGATGGTCTACTCATTCATGCATATGCATTTAACCATCTTAGTGAGCCTTAGGATTATCATAGAATCCAACCCAATAGGCTCATCTTGCCCAGACTCATTTGGAGTCTCTGGCTCTCCAACAGTCGCCTGATGAAGGTTTTACAGTCGACTGGGTGATTCCAGTCGCCTGTCGAGCCTTCTACAGTCGATTTGTGGTGCACTACTCAAGTCAACCTTTTATTGGCTCATACTTGAGCTTGTGGAACAGTCGACTGACTGTCAATTTACAGTCGCCTGTCTTCCAACAGTCACCTGTGAATTGTTCTACAGTCAACTGTGTTCAACATGCATTGTTTGGGCTTCATTCCATCTTGCTAGTCAGTCGACTGGTTCAGTATTTACAGTCGCCTGTCCAATTGACAGTCGTATGTATACTGGCCATCAGTCGCCTGTCTGCAAACATTGTGAAAGAGTGCATCTCTCTGTTTTATTCCATCCCCTGCAACATTCGCCTGCTGAAGGATTTACAGGCGCCGGTCCTGTTTACAGTTGACTGTATTGTCTTCATCAGTCGACTGTCATTGCTCAAATTATAGCCGTTGGTAATTAATTAGCCATTGAACAGTCAACTGTCATTTGTTCATCAGTCGACTGTCGGTGACGTTTTTGCCCAAAATCTAGCCATTGCATCTTTTTGTTTTTGGCTGTTTTCTTGGCTTTTGAGAGTTCCTATATGGTTCCTATATATATAAGAGGGCTGAGTTCATTAGAACTTCTTGATGTTATTGAAAATATTTAGAGATTAATTAAGCCACTCTCACACTCTCTCATTTCCCTCTTAGAGCCCTAAGTCAAGCTCAAGGGAAATCATCTAAGTGCTTTCAAGCAAATCTCATCACTTGGAGTTCCTCTTCCATGCCTTCTCATTAATGAGTAAGTTCATCTCAAGGCATATGTAAGAGTATTTGTTTTACTTTGTGTTTCGTAGAAACCCTAATTCTCTTTATGGGAATTAGACACTCTCTTTGTGGGAGTAATTCTCTTTGTGGGAATTAGATACTCTCTTTGTGGGAGTTTGGTGTCCTAGTGTAGGGCTAACGTTAATTCTCTGTGTGAGAGTTAATAATTCTCTGTGTGGGAGTTTGACCCTTGTGTAGGGTTGGTTTAGTTCTTGTGTAGGACAAAATCCTCTGTGTGATGTTTCTCTTTGTGGGATTGTATTCACTTCTCTTTGTGGGAATTATAGTGAATATTGTTGTGGCTGGACGAACCGAAGTTTTGGGGAATCAGGGTAAAATCTTGTGTTTGCATTTGTCTTGATTGTGTTGATTAATTTCTCTTGCATTTATTATTCTGCATCTGCAAGTTTAATTTTAATTACACAATTTATTGCCATTACATTATTCACCCTCTAGAGTGTTGTTGTTGGTATTGCAAGTGTAAGGCGATCCTTACATGTATCTACTCGGACCTTATCATGTACTAATTAACTACGAACACTATAATCTAATAAAATGAACCATCAAATGCCACAAGTTTTTACAAACACGAGCCTTTAGACACATGCGATGTACATACTAAAATTTTAAGAAACGACATTTTTATATTAATTATAGTCATCGTAATAAAATAAAAATAACTACAGTGACAACATATTTTGTACATACATTATATATTGTTTCAACACCATATTAAATGAAAAATTAATGCCGAAGCGATCGCTCATAAATTAGTTTTATTTAAAATGTTTAAATTTTTAATTAACTAAACAAAATTAATGTGCATAAAAATATATAATCGAAAATCACAATCAATAGTATTTCATCAATAAAACTAGATATAATTTTTTTAATTGGCATTGATGCCTAGAATCTCGTGCAACCAGACGCGGCTGCCGAAACGAGCATTCACACAACATAGAGCCAGAGTAGGTCAGTTTTACCGGGCCGATGGAGTCTCCTTCGTCGTTGCCTGGAACAGAGAGAAAACAAGTCAGGATAAACGAAGGGGTTGGCCCTCTGATTCGACTATGATGCTTAAGTCAGTATCAAGCAGGGGTAGGAGGGAGCATGCTTGTAAGTAGTGATTGCTAGGGTTTGAGATTATGAGTGAGTTAGAGACTTGTGATAGGTTTTTCTTAAATGATTCAAAGATACCTAATTTAAAGGATGTCGACTGGGTTTTATAGGACTAGAGGGACAACCATGTCAAGTCAGATGGCTCCCCACTCCCATGTGCACCTGACTGGCTGTCTCTCAGTGGGGTCATCAGCGAGATCCTCGACAAGATCATCGGTATTTGGGACATGCCCGTCATAACTACTCCATTGACGAAGTGGACCGTGCACCTCTCTGTCGAATGGGGACATTAATAATAGCTAAAAATATTGGATGTATGTTATATTGCAATTCCCTGAGTGGTATGAGGATTTGAAAGAATGGAATAGAGAAATGCATGTTAAATGTACTTATAATGGTGTTCAATTATCAGAATCAAAATTTCCTCAAAATTGCCTACTGGTGATGGCTTGAAGGGTGCGGCTTATTCGTCCGGGTTGTGTTGCTGAGGGGGCCGACCTCAAGTGGTTGTCCCTATGGATCAGTGCTGATAAGGGAACCGACCTCGAGGGGTCGTCCCTATGTAGCTGTTGTTGGGGTACGGGCAGGGCGACCCTCTAAGCTTAGGTTGTAAAATCATCGAAGATGCACATGATTACCAATGGGTAACATCTGTCTAGCTCAGCTAGGTCCCACTATTGGTGGGCCCCAGTTGGAATGTCATCTACAATGGCCCCTCGTATTCTAGCTTGAGGCGACCGACCAGAGCTGACTCCTGAGGTTAGTCATGGAGAGGTAAGGAGACGATCTGGCGATGAGCTGAAGAATCATGAGAATGTACCTAATCTCGTCTTATTAGACCAATTCCCTTCAAATGGTGGTGCATTTGAAAGAGAGAATCTGTCTTGCCTGTTGATGTCAAAACTTGCCCATCGGGAGGTAAAAAGACATGGCTGATGCGACTCACATTTAATGTAGGACTTGAGAAGATATGTCTGTTCCTTGGAGGGATGCTGACGTGGTGAAGTATAGTTCATAGCAGTGTGTTCATGCGGATGTTGCCCAATAGTGGAACTTTGGTGGTCACGATCAGATCTCTCTCATCGAGATCAAATGGTTGTGATTGCATCCTGCCTTCCTATGCCTAAGGCAGATAGGAAAGGGGGAGAGAGGCCACCGGTCACCAAATTTTCACTTAGAAATTTCCGCCCTTCTCCATTGTAGTGCTCTTGAGTCTTTAGGCCTCCACCGCTCTCGTCGGAGAAAGCACTCTACTTTCTGACCATCTGTGCCTCTTTGCTCTTGCTTTTGTACCAGAATCACCCCCAACAGCACCTGGATCTGGAGGCCATCGATACCTCCAGGTTCATGATCTCTATCTACAAGGATGGGAGATAGCCAAGGGGGAGCCGTCGTGACTCAGAGGGGGAGACTTCATGCCCTAGATGCCATCAATGGAACTGGAGCAGATCTAGGAGAAGTATGCAATCCTTCCTTCAGTGGGTCTGAAGCTCCCTCATAAAATGAAGGGAACCCCCGACTGTCCTACTCTGAGGGATATTCATTTGAGCATCACGCTTCTAGAGGTGGGAGTTCACCTTCCCTTCAACCGTATGGTGCAACGATTTCTGTACCTATCGAATTTAGCATCGTGTCAGCTAACACTGAACATCTTCAAGATTCTGATTGCCTTGGCCATAATGTTCATCTCCCATGAGAAGGGATGGATATTAGATGAGCGCGTGCATGCTATGTATGAAATAAATAAGATTTCGATCACCTAACAGTACCTCAGTGGTCAAACCGGGATTACGAAGATATTTGATGATACGCATTCGTCAAACAAGTACTGGAAGGAGAAGTGGTTCTGGATTACTGGGAGTTAGGAGCGCTCCGGGGGTGCCCCGCTACTCCCAACGAGTGGGTACCGCATCGGTTCAGGTGGCCTTGCAAGTGGGATCCCGACTTCATCGAGGGAAGGAGCAGGAGGCATAAGATGGAGTGTTTGTTGTGGATGGCCGATGGACCTCCTTCCTTCAGAGCCCATGAGGTGTTACTGTCAGAGTGGATAATCCATGCACTGCATGCCATGCTTATTGAGAAAGACAAGGAGCTCGATGAGGCTCCTCTTGTTACTGGTTAGTAATAGTTCAAAAGGCAGTAACTTGAACTTCTTGCTCGGTGGTTAACTTCTTTCTGTTTTCCCTTAGCAAAGACGGGAGGTTTCAATCTGAATCTTGGTCAGAGGGAGAGGGTGAATAGGGTGATCGATAAATAAAAAACGTGCAACACACATGCAAATAAAAACACAGAAATCGCAGCCATTCACAGATAACACCAAATGTATCCTGGTTCGATGGAACCTCAACCTACTCCAGCAACCTCCAAAATCCACTATAAGATCAATCAATCTCAACACGCTTACAGACACTCAGAACTCGCAAATCCTATGATCCATGCTCACAAGCTCTATAGATTTGCAAATCACATACTCGACTGAACTAATCTATCTAGATGGACTCTGCTTCAATCTATAACCACGTGAATCAAGAATCCTAGAACTACGCTTTGTAGCTCTCTCACCACAAAAAATATTATAAAATTAAAATATAAAGATCAAACGTGATGTGCCACAAAAATATTAATAAAAAATTCATAGTGCTCAGTTTATGGCGTCGATGTGTCCATGTCGATCTACTCATAGACAGCTGACCCCTCCCTTTCACTCAAATTCCGATGTGGGACTAAAGTTTGGAGTTAATAAATTCAATTTAGTTTGCCTTTCACAAAGGCTAAACTTCTGTGAATTTTAACTCCCTCACCGTTGAGCTTCATGATTGGTACAAGCTATCAAATGGAAGGGCGTTCAATGATGAACGCGTAGGAAAAATGGCGAGTCAATTGGAGTCCGGTTGACCCCTCAATTGATCGCCCGAAGATCAGCCCAAGGCTTGATTTTCGTCCAAAATCAGCCGTCACAAAAACTGTACAGCCCTAAGGTTCTGCACCCATTCCAGCGGGGCCCACCGCACCAGCTGGGTGAGCCCAGACCATGCTGGGCGCCTGGTCTGGGCGCACCCAGCCTGGGCGCCTGGGCCTGGTGCCCAAGCGTCCGCCCTGGGCGCCTGGGCGTCGGGCCCAGGCCCAGGGCACCTGGAACCCTAGGCGGGCCCTGGCTGGCCAGGCGCCCAGGCCAGACCCGGGCGGTCTGGCCTCGGTCAGTCTGGCCTGGTCAAACCCATGCCAAGTTTGGGCATGTGTAAGACCCCTTTGTGCTGTATTGGGCATTACTTGGGCATTTGTCATCCAATTTGGACGCCGTTCGAACCTGTGTTTAGAGAGGGACATTTCCATCTTACAGGTAACCTTTTCCATGTGCTTATTATATTAAATATGGTCTTAAACAATTTAAGACACATTTAACTCCTTTTGCATCATATGCAAATTAGTCCCTATCTAGGCTTAAAATTTTCATTTTCATCAAATGCAATTTTCCATCCCTTACATCAAATGCATATTCTCCCTAATGTTTCTACCTATTATTAGACGAAGTTCGTACTCTGTGTGAGACCCTACAGCCTGACCCTACTACAGGTTGGGCTCGAAGCCCCATACGGTAGTGACCACGAGCAGTAGTTTGCCGTCCCTGTTTCAGTATCATAATTATGTGGTTAACTCATTGAATGAGTATTGTCTAGACCACCCTGACTGTGTCCGTGATGAATTCTGCAGTTATAGTCTATTCGTCTAAACTATGTCGTTTAACTCAAGTCAGGGTACGGTCAAAATGTCAACCCCAATAACTCGAATCCGGTTAGTTTCCATCGATCTTTAGTCAAATAATGTTGGACTTCTTCCTACATACTCTGGCAGAGTTTTCACTAAAGAACGGACTAACTCTACGACACTAACTCCCATTGACCGGGAGAGACGAATCCTCTCTTGGTCATTACTCTCCTCGTACACTTCAAGTGTCACCCAACCAAAGACCTTTCGACAGGCCTAGCCTCGAAGCTAGGTCAGTGATCTAAGTGACACCGTTCACGCACAGGTTCGTATAATGACCTCAAGTCAAAAGACAAACTTGCATATCATCACTAAGAGTTATCATTGACAGGTTGGTCAATATAACCATATGATAACTCTTGTGGGTCATTCAGTGAACTCATTCTCCAATTAGCACCTGTGTCTCGTCTTCGACTTCGCAAGTCAGACGATCATGAGATCATCGTCACCACTATATGGTGAAGACTAAGATACAATGGTCTATCCAATGTTTCGATATCCTTTTCTTGAACCATCTATGTCCATGAACCCTTTTAGATTTATGCTACAGACGGTCAAACATTTCTCCATGATCGAGATACTCATCTCGATACATGTTTGGCCTTACATTAAGTCTCAGGACTTTACCTAAGTTAATTTCTAATAATAACTACATTATGATTTAACTTAGATAAATTCTTGTAATGCACTGATAGCTACTGCACAAGTACTAGAGGGGAGTGAATAGTACTTTAAAATAATTAAGAAGATAATTCCTAATTATCTTGCAAACTCAACCAACAATGCGGAAATGAAAATATTGACAACAAAGAAAACACAATCGCAAACAAACGATATAACGGGTTCGGATCCACCCAAGTCTCCCCGACTTGTTCCCGGTGATCCTACGTCCCAAACACCCGGATCCCCTCCGGCTACTTGAGTTAGAAACCTTTAACTCAAATTTGTACTATGAAATTCTTGTAGAAAACCTCTACAAGATCAAATCATACACAAATGAAAATGTGACTCCCACAAACCGGGATCACACACAACTCTCACAACCGAGAGTAAAACTTGCAATATCAAAGATAATGAAATATGAAATGCTTACCAACAAAATCCTATGCCTTGAGTAAACTTACGATTTTAGGGCAAGGAGGATTTTGGAGGAGAAGAAGGCACCAAACCCTAGCTCCAAGAAGTTGACCAGCAATGGAAGCCTAGGGAGGAGTTGGTGACCTTGAATCAAGCTCTTGGCTTGAATGGCTCACAATCAATGAATCTCTCTTTAGGAATAAGAGTGAGGAGAGATTCTTGTAGGAAATGAGTGAGCTTTGAATGAGAATTAAATGCTTTCTCTTGATCTCTAAACTTCAATAAATATCAGCCTTGAATGCTATGAAACAGCAACTCAAGATTATATAGGATAGAGAAGAGAGAGAGAGAAAATTCGTGCATTTAATGCTCCAACGGATCTATTTCTGAAGCAGTCTAATCGGTCAAAGAAGGATCACTGACCGACTAGTTTCCCAACTAGTCGGTCGGTGATTCAACATGGACCGACTAACAGCTTCACAGCCAATAAAGATAGTTCAGGGAATATAGAACTAGTCGGTCTAAGAAGACTTACCAACAGACTAGTTTCACAACTAGTCGATCGGTGAGTGTTCTTTGACCGACTAAGAGATGAAATCAAATAGGCTGAATTCAAGTTGAACTAGTCGGTCTAAGAATAAATTCCAACCGACTAGTTTCTCAACTAGTCGGTCGACGGTTGTTCTTTGACCGACTAATGATAAACAGTAGCTCAGGCTGAAAAACTGAATACACAACTAGTCGGTCTAAGAAGGATTCCAAACCGACTAGTTTGACAACTAGTCAGTCGGTGAACCTTCTTTGACCGACTAACTGTAAACAGTGAATGAGCTGAATTTGAGTAGGATATCTAGTCGGTTGGTTCTTCTTCTTGAACCAACTAAGATGCACAAGAAGCCGCGAAATGAAGCGCGAAGCTTCGGGAAAGTTTGTATGGGCTTCTAATAAGATCCTAGCTCTAAGATATGATCGTTATGAAGATTAAAACGTAAGACCTACTCAAGGCTTAACATTCTACGAAAAGAAGCTAGAAGACTATAAATAAAACTTGACGAACCGTCTTCAAAAGCTTCGATCGAATCTTCTTGACTTCAATAAAGGTCCTTGAGCTTCAACGAAGCTTCAAGCACACGATCACGTGCTTTGAGAAGTCTTGAGACGTCGCTTTTGATGTTCATAGAATTTTGGCGACGATCTCCATAACTGCGCTCACAAAGAGTTAGTTCACGATATTTATGTTTGTTCATCATCAAAACCAAATCCGGGGAATCAATACTCAACATTCTCCCCCTTTTTGGTGATGACAAACCAACATAAATAATAATCAATAATAATGATTCAAATGAAATTTACTTACTCCCCCTGCATTGATGACACGTTAATTCCATATCAAATAATAACCATAAGCATCAAGCAGACGAGGAAAGTATAAAATGTGAATCCAATTATCGAAATTTAGGATCTAAATCCATTTTTATATCTTAACTCCCCCTGAATCTAACATATCAAATTAGATTCACGGTAAATTGCTTTAAAATTATCATTTAGCACATCGTCATTATTAATTCTCTCCCCCTTTGGCATTAGCAAAAAGAGTGGGAGGAGAACAACGACAACAACAATGGCTACGAATAAAAGCACGGGAGTCGTAGAATACGACCACGGTCTAAGTGACACCAAAGTAAAATACGAAGTAAATCAAAGCATGTCAACGAGACGATAGTCGAAAATCGAAAAATAAAATCATCAAAACTCAAATCAATTTCACGTATTGAGTTATGGAACATACTCTCCAATATCAACATTCTTGATGAATTAAGTGCATGGAAAACAATTCTATGT
Organism: Scilla litardierei; assembly: GCA_030789695.1. Taxonomy (NCBI): domain Eukaryota; kingdom Viridiplantae; phylum Streptophyta; class Magnoliopsida; order Asparagales; family Asparagaceae; genus Scilla; species Scilla litardierei. The sequence continues at coordinate 66,356,122 of CM061142.1, read as the reverse complement.
TTTCATAGAAATAATTTCTATTTAATCAAGAAAGTCGTCGAGCGACGAAGTCAACATCAGAGACAAAAAGAATATATTGCGCACAATGAAGTAAATGTCAACACGATGTACATGTGTATGTATATATATATATATATATATATATAACATGGTACAACAAAATGTATACATCCGCCAACATACATAAAAACGATCGAAAGATCGGTGCACACATACAACATATGTTCCAACAAACATCAAAATGAACATACAACAAAAAGTGTATCATCAAAACATCAAAAATACATCAAAAATCCATAACCACCCAAACTATCCTACCCCACTCTCTCACAACAAGGTATATCATCCAATGTGCACAGGGAGAGTCATCCAACGCAAGCTCAGAAGGCGGAGGGAGGATCAGCAGCAGCAGCAGGCTCTGCAGAAGGTGTGGTGGTCACTGGGTCGACAGGAGTGTCCACAGAAGGGAGAGTCGCAACAGGAGTGGTCGCGGGAGCACCAGAAGAGATATCCACCGAAGGAATGGTGGCAGCAGGTGTGCTCTCGGGAGCACCAGCAGATGTAGCAGCAGCAGACGTACCCTCTGGGGCACGAATAGGAGATCCAACAAGCTCCTGGAGCTCAGCCTCATCCATTTCCTCATCGTCAGAAACTGACGGAGGAACCTCAATGCCCAAGTGAGAGCAGACACGAGCTAGCATCTCCTCAGAACGAGAAACACGAGACTCCACACGTCTCAGAGAGACGACAAACTCAGCGAGTGTAGGAGTAAGAGAAGGAGCATGAGCAGCTGAATCAGAGGGGGTAGTCTTCTGAATGTGACGAAGCGCCGCAAGAGACTTCTTGACGGCCGTCGCATTCAGGGGAGGACCAAGAGGACGCTCATCATCGGGAGGGAGAGGGACGCCGAAACGACGGAAAACAAGGGTCAGCAGACAAGGATATGGGATGTGAGCTGATTTGGTGGACTTTCGGATACATTCAAAGGAGTCCATCTTATCTAGGATGATACGAGCCCAATTGATCTCGCTTCCCATGAAAAGAGCGTAGATCAGCTTGAGGAACGGCTGGGATGGCAAGCTAGAGGAGCCGTACTTCGGAAGGAGGCACGACTTCAAGATAAGATTCAAGACCCAAGCATTCGGCTTAAAAGATTTTGAAGGGACGCCAATCATCGCGGGAGGGATGACATGAAACATTTCGGCAAGCATGGTCTGGTCAAGATCGTGGATATCATCCACGGAGATATCCACGATCGTGGATGACATGAAACATTTCGGCAAGCATGGTCTAGAGGAGCCGTACTTCGGAAGGAGGCACGACTTCAAGATAAGATTCAAGACCCAAGCATTCGGCTTAAAAGATTTTGAAGGGACGCCAATCATGGCAGGAGGGATGACATGAAACATTTCGGCAAGCATGGTCTGGTCAAGATCGTGGATATCATCCACGGAGATATCGGCAGGGAGCAGGCCAGAAGATGAGACACCTATCAAATCCCCTAAGATCTCTGCCGTGAGGACAATAGGTGTCCCCAAGACAGTGGTCTCAATGGAATGGGTGTCGTCATACTGACCCCGAACACGATTCGCATAGAAAAGTTTCACAAGACGGGGGTACGGGTGAGGGTTCGCCTTGGGGTCATGGCGAAGATAGTCAAGTAGGCCGCTGTAGGAAAGAAGATCGGCGAGATGTGGAAAATCGGAGAACTGAACGAAGTGCTCCAATATCAATGGACAGTGCTCAATACGGTTGTAAGCCACGAGACACAACGGGTCATCGCGACACAACGATATATCGACACCGCCCACTGGCATGGGAGCCTTCCCCTTAGACGGACGAGTGCTAGATCGAGGAGGAGGAGTAGGAGCCCTATCGGTAGGCTCAGACTCGGGGATATACTCGGCGTCAGAGTCAGAATCACCGGGAGGAGTGGGAGCACGAAACTTCTTAGGCTGGGGCTTGGGTTGAGATGCGGCTCTAGGTTTCGCAGTCACCGTCCTCTTCTTCTTAAGAGGAGGTGAAGAGGAAGATGGATGGGTCGATTTGGCACGGCGTTTAGGTTGAGGGGGGGTCGATAGAAAGAGACTCTACGATCATGGGAGACGGACGCGAGGGATCGATGGGGATACGTGTCTTCGTCATGATCGAGACGAGACAACGCTCAATCGAAATAGAACTCGAAATCTAGGTCGGAAAACAACCCTAGAACAAACCCTAAAACGCACGGGAATCGACGAAGAGACCTAGAATGAAACCCTAAAACACAGAGAGAAAGTGAGAACTTTACCCTAGGAGGAGGGAGATGATCGGCTAGGGTCGGAGATGGTCGAAAAATGACGACAAACGGCGGAGGAGAGTGAGGGAGACGAAGGGTTTTGGGGTTGAGAGACTTTTCGCACCGATTAAAAATGAATCTAATCGGTGCGGGAGTGAATAAATCGACTGGGAAGAGGAAAAGACACAGCAGCCCCTGCGCATTTAGTCGGTCACAGTTCAAGTGCTGACCGACTAGATTGCAATCTAGTCGGTCGGCCAATGAACATGAACCGACTAAGTGCAAACAGTAACTGAAGCCAAAATTAGGGCATGAGTTAGTCGGTCTGCGTTCATTCACTGACCGACTAGAACTCAATCTAGTCGGTCGGCCAATGAACTAGGACCGACTAAAAGAGTCCAAAAATTTGAAATGTCGAAATTTTGAGTTCTCTCCAACGCGGACTTAGACGAAACATCGAAATACTCTCACACATCATTATACTACCCCATAAAACATCAAAAATCTTAAATACGACGTTCATGAATAATTCGAGCATAAATTCCGAAAATTCAACCAAAAATCCAGAAAATCTCAACCAATCTAGCATGAGCATATATAAAGAAAATTATTATCATGCAAGATTATTGAAAATATGAATCCTAAATCTCGGATTCACCCATAATCCCCAATTCTCGACGTAACCGCACAAAGGAGTCTTCCTTGAGTGGTTTCGTGAAAATATCGGCGATTTGCTTCTGGGTTTCAACGTACACTAAAATGATGTCCTTTTTAGCAACATGATCATCTAGGAAATGGTGTTGGACATCTATGTGTTTAGAACGGGAATGGTGTACCGGATTCTTAGAGAGACATATTGCACTTTGGTTGTCCACCATGATAGGGCAAGTATCACAGTTTATACCAAAGTCTTTAAGAGTGTGTCTCATCCAAAGAACCTGAGCACACGCAGCACCGGCGGCAATATATTCCGCCTCGGTGGTTGAAAGTGATACGGAATTCTGCTTCTTGGAAAACCAAGAGACAAGAGAATTTCCTATAAAATGGCAAGTGCCACTAGTACTTTTCCTGTCGGATTTGCATCTCGCATAATCTGCGTCACTATATGAGATTAACTCATATGTGCTAGACTTTGGATAATATAATCCGTAGTCGAGGGTGTAACTTAAATAACGGAAAATACGTTTTACCGCTACTAAGTGAGATTCCTTAGGTTGAGACTGATAACGAGCACATACACATACGGAAAACATAATATCGGGCCTACTAGCAGTAAGATATAATAAACTACCTATCATACCTCGATATAGACGAATATCTACATCTTTACCGCCTGAATCTTTATCAAGATGTGTAGTAGTGCTCATTGGAGTCTTCTTCCCGGAAGCATTCTCCATTCCAAATCGCTTTAGCAACTCCACCGTGTACTTTGTTTGGTGGAAGAAGATTGCATCGTTCATTTGGCGAATTTGGAGACCTAAGAAATATTTGAGCTCACCCATGTGGCTCATCTCAAATTGGTCCTTCATAACATTAGAAAACTCTTCGCAAAGAGTGAAGTTAGTAGCACCGAAAATGATATCATCAACGTAAATTTGAACTAAAATAATATCATTATTCGAATACTTAACAAATAATGTAGAATCAACTTCACCCATTTTAAAACCCAAATCCAAAAGAAAGTTCTTTAGACGGTCATACCAAGCTCGAGGAGCTTGTCTCAAACCATAAAGCGCTTTCTTAAGTTTGAAAACGTGATTTGGAAAATTTTCATTTATAAAACCCGGAGGTTGAGAAACATAAACTTCCTCAACAACATCTCCATTTAAAAACACACTTTTTACATCCATTTGAAAGATTTTAAAATCTTTATGGCATGCAAAAGATAACAATAACCTAATTGATTCTAATCTAGCTACCGGAGCAAAGGATTCTTCGAAATCTATACCTTCCTCTTGTCGGTAGCCTTGAGCTACTAACCGAGCTTTGTTCCGGACGACGATTTGGTTCTCGTCGGTCTTGTTCTTGAAAATCCACTTCGTTCCTATAACGGTGTGGTTCTTCGAAGGCAATGGAACAAGCTCCCAAACCTCATTCCTCTCAAATTGAATGAGTTCCTCCTCCATGGCTAAGATCCAAGCACTATTTTCGCATGCTTTGTTAATATTCTTTGGCTCTATTGAGGAGGCAAAGGCACAATGAGCGAAGTAGTTGACTTGAGATCTCGTCTTGACACTATCAAGTATGTTGCCAATGACTTGCTCATGGGGATGGTCACGAACTGTATGAAGCCGTTTGGGAACTCCCTGATCACTAGGAACATTCTCAAAAGATTCATCAGTAGGGTTAGTATCAATAGAATCAATAGAATTAGAATTACCAATAGAATCACATAAAACATCCATGGAGTCATCATCATTACTAATTCTAGTAGGGACAAAACCTTCATTAAATGAAACATGAAGAGATTCCTCGATCGTTGAGGTTCTTTTGTTGTATATCCGGTAGGCTTTGCTACATGAGGAATATCCAACAAATATCCCCTCATCGGATCTTGGATCAAATTTGTCCAAGCTACCATACGTGCTCTTAATAAAACATTTTGCACCGAAAACTCGAAAATGTTTAACTTGAGGCAATCTACCAAACAACAATTCATAACAAGTTTGTTTGGTGCCGGGCCTCAAGAGTATCCTATTAAACACGTAGCAAGCGGTATGTACCGCTTCCGCCCAAAATTGATGGCCAAGTTGGCTATCATCAAGCATAGTGCGAGCACATTCCACTAGCGTCCTATTCTTCCTCTCAACAACACCATTTTGAGGGGGTGCACGAGGGAAAGAAAAGGTGTGAGTAATACCAACTTCATCACAAAAATTTGAGAAAGACTCATTCTCAAATTCCCCTCCATGATCACTACGAATAGTGACAATGGTGGTTCCAATGAGATTTTGTACTTTCTTAACAAATATTGTGAAGTTTTCAAAAGCATCATTTTTATTACTTAAGGAAAATACCCAAGTAAATCTAGAAAAGTCATCAACGATGACAAGTCCATATCGAGCATTCCCTAATGAAGCAACTCTAGTTGGCCCAAAAAGATCTAGATGTAAAAGCTCTAGAGGCCGCTTAGAGGAAATACTTTTCTTAGGTTTAAATGACGATTTTGGAAGCTTGCCTCGTTGACACGAGTCACAAAAGCTTTTCTTTTGAAAGACAAACTTAGGAAAACCTTTAATAGAATTTAACTTGGAAAGCTTAAAAAGTGTTCCAAAGTTCACATGACCAAAACGTCGGTGCCATAAGTGTTGTTCACTTGTGTTGGCAATGCGACATTGTTCATGTGATTTTGGAAGATCTAATATATAAATATACTTATGGCGTGTGCCAGAGAATAACACATTATTAGTATCTTTATTCAAAATATGACACATTCCTTTCGCAAAGCTAACTTTGTAACCTTTGTCACAAAGTTGGCTTATTGAAATAAGATTGTGGTTTAATCCTTTAACAAGGTAAACATCACTTATTAGTGGTTTAGAAGGATTACCTACTTTACCAACACCAATGATGGTTCCGCTCTCGTTGCCTCCAAAGACGACTCGGTTCCCATTTGCAATGGGCACCACTCCGGAGAGCAATTGAGCATCACCCGTCATGTGTTTTGAACACCCGCTATCGAGTATCCAATTATTCTTGGAGCTAAATTTGGATTTGTTGCTCCGTTTCTTTTTCTTGAGTACCTAAAGATAGAAATATCATTCCATGGTACCCAAGGTCATTGGGTCCTAAAAGATTAGACCTTTGGAAGCCAAGTCCAATTGGACTTAGACTTCCCCACATAATCATCATTATGCACTACATTCAAAAAATAGGAATTCATGTATGCTTGTTTTTCATGCATATTGGTGTTCTTCGGGCCCCAAATAGTGAATATTTTGGGAGCCCTATTCCTATTGGGAGCATGCATACGTTGTTGATTTCTACGTGATGCATGACGTGGATATGCATATGGCACATGATGAAATGGTGGTGGCATCATATGAAATGGTGCATGATGGTAATCATTCATATAATAATGAGGATGAACATATGCATGTGGAGGAACACGTGCGTGAGGGTGTCTCACTTGGTGTGCACGTGCTCGTGGACGTGGTGCATAAAAATCATCATAATTGTGAGCCGGTGGAGTAGGATGTGTGTTCCTACGTGGCATGGTATTGGTGTACATAAATGCATGACCCTTCTTTGGAGGTCCACCCAAAGTGGGTTTCTTTCCAAACGAGGGTGTGTACGAAGTGGAAGCACCATTGGTAGATGAACTACCAATAGAGTGTTTGCTCCCATTCGTTGAGGCATCGGAAGTTGGCCTAACAAAGGTAGTAGACGATTTGGATGAATTTCCCATCTTATACCCCAAGCCAATGTGGTGATTGGCCGGAAGTAAGTCATTTAGGATTTTATCCAAATGGTCCTTATCTTTATTGAATTTATTAATTCGGCCTAATGTGCACTCATACTTCTCGGTGAGAGAATGCATAGAAGCATCCAAGGTGGACACTTGCGATGTGAGCACATAAACACGAGATTTGAGATTCTCATTCTCAATACTCAAAGTTGAGTTTTGAGAGGCCAAATCCGCTATCTTGTGTTCCTCCGAATCCTCAATATGAACATGCTCAAGTTGAGATTTGAGATTTTCAATCTCATTTCTCAAACCTTCAACAACGGTGTCGTTGTCGATGGCGATAGGCTTAGGTGAGGTTTGGAGACTAGCTAGCTCATATTTAGTCTTAGTATATCTATTTACTAATTTAGAATACTTAGACCATATTTGCTCGTTAGCTAATCTAAGGTCATCCATAGTTACCTCATCGCCTTCATCCTCGCTTTCATCGGAGGAAGACTCTTGATCATGTTCCTCTCTAGCCATGAAGCACATGTGTGCTTGCTCCACTTGCTCATCATCCGACTCTCCACTTGAGGAGTCCTCGTCGGAGTCGGTGAATGTCCCGACAAGTCCTTTCTTGTACCCTTTCTTGTACTTCTTTGACTTGTCGAACTTGGGCGCCTTCCATTTCTCCTTTTGTTTGTTTTGAGGACAATCCGCTTTCATGTGTCCTGGCTTGTTGCATTTAAAACACAAAGGAGCGGAGGCGTTAGAAGAACTAAATTTAGATTTGTTCTTGAAATTACCTTTCCGGAAGAATCGGTTGAACTTCTTTGCCATGAGGGCAATGGATTCCAAGTCCAACTCGTCTTCCGATTCTTCATCATCGGTAGATGTAGATGTAGATGGAGCGGCCTTGAACGCAATCACCTTTTTCTTTGGCTCGTCTTGCTTCAAGTAAGACTTCATCTTGTCCTGCAACTTTAGTTTGCTATCCTTGCGTACCTCATAAGACATCAAGGTACCCATTAGTTGAATGACAGTATATTTACTCATATCATTACCTTCCTCGATGGCAAAGGTACGCTTTTCCCAACAAGAAGGAAGTCCGTCAATGATCTTTGAGACTTTCTCCTTTTGGGTGTAGGTCTTTCCAAGAGCCTCCAACTCATTGGTGATGTCAACGAAGCAAGCATAGTACTCCTTCATCTTCTCACCCTGTTGCATGTGAAATAATTCGTAATCTTTATTTACAACAACGAGTTTAGAGTCTCTTACCCTACTCGTTCCTTCATGCAAGATGAGGAGAGAGTTCCAGATTTGATATGCACTCTTACATGTGCATATCTTGTTGAAGTCTTCGGGCTCCAAAGTGCATTGCAAGGCATTCATTGCCTTGACATTGCTTACCTCCGCGGCGACCTCCGCGATAGTCCACTTAGCGAAATCTTTTTCTGCGGGCTCGACATTCTCCGTCAACGTAGCTCTTCATAGTGAAGCGCTCCGGAGGAACGTTTCCATCCGGCATTTCCAGTACCCATAGTTGGTACCGTTGAAGAAGGGAGGCCTAGTCGAGGAGTGTCCTTCCATCACCGAAGAAGCTCCTTCACGGTTCCTGAAGGTGCTGTAGTCTGAAGGTGGACGAACGGTTTTGTTGTCGTTGGTAGACATAGCTATGAACTTGGCTTTGATACCAAATGTAATGCCCTGATAGCTACTGCACAAGTACTAGAGGGGGGGTGAATAGTACTTTAAAATAATTAAGAAGATAATTCCTAATTATCTTGTAAACTCAACCAACAATGCGGAAATGAAAATATTGACAACAAAGAAAACACAATCGCAAACAAACGATATAACGGGTTCGGATCCACCCAAGTCTCCCCGACTTGTTCCCGGTGATCCTACGTCCCAAACACCCGGATCCCCTCCGGCTACTTGAGTTAGAAACCTCTAACTCAAATTTGTACTATGAAATTCTTGTAGAAAACCTCTACAAGATCAAATCATACACAAATGAAAATGTGACTCCCACAAACCGGGATCACACACAACTCTCACAACCGAGAGTAAAACTTGCAATATCAAAGATAATGAAATATGAAATGCTTACCAACAAAATCCTATGCCTTGAGTAAACTTACGATTTTAGGGCAAGGAGGATTTTGGAGGAGAAGAAGGCACCAAACCCTAGCTCCAAGAAGTTGACCAGCAATGGAAGCCTAGGGAGGAGTTGGTGACCTTGAATCAAGCTCTTGGCTTGAATGGCTCACAATCAATGAATCTCTCTTTAGGAATAAGAGTGAGGAGAGATTCTTGTAGGAAATGAGTGAGCTTTGAATGAGAATTAAATGCTCTCTCTTGATCTCTAAACTTCAATAAATATCAGCCTTGAATGCTATGAAACATCAACTCAAGATTATATAGGATAGAGAAGAGAGAGAGAGAAAATTCGTGCATTTAATGCTCCAACGGATCTATTTCTGAAGCAGTCTAATCGGTCAAAGAAGGATCACTGACCGACTAGTTTCCCAACTAGTCGGTCGGTGATTCAACATGGACCGACTAACAGCTTCACAGCCAATAAAGATAGTTCAGGGAATATAGAACTAGTCGGTTTAAGAAGACTTGCCAACCGACTAGTTTCACAACTAGTCGGTCGGTGAGTGTTCTTTGACCGACTAAGAGATGAAATCAAATAGGCTGAATTCAAGTTGAACTAGTCGGTCTAAGAACAAATTCCAACCGACTAGTTTCTCAACTAGTCGGTCGACGGTTGTTCTTTGACCGACTAATGATAAACAGTAGCTCAGGCTGAAAAACTGAATACACAACTAGTCGGTCTAAGAAGAATTCCAAACCGACTAGTTTGACAACTAGTCGGTCGGTGAACCTTCTTGGACCGACTAACTGTAAACAGTGAATGAGCTGAATTTGAGTAGGATATCTAGTCGGTTGGTTCTTCTTCTTGAACCAACTAAGATGCACAAGAAGCCGCGAAATGAAGCGCGAAGCTTCGAAAAAGTTTGTATGGGCTTCTAATAAGATCCTAGCTCTAAGATATGATCGTTATGAAGATTAAAATGTAAGACCTACTCAAGGCTTAACATTCTACGAAAAGAAGCTAGAAGACTATAAATAAAACTTGACGAACCGTCTTCAAAAGCTTCGATCGAATCTTCTTGACTTCAATAAAGGTCCTTGAGCTTCAACGAAGCTTCAAGCACACGATCACGTGCTTTGAGAAGTCTTGAGACGTCGCTTTTGATGTTCATAGAATTTTGGCGACGATCTCCATAACTGCGCTCACAAAGAGTTAGTTCACGATATTTATGTTTGTTCATCATCAAAACCAAATCCAGGGAATCAATACTCAACAATTCTTACCATACATCTTACTGTAATTGCGAACAAGATGTTCGTATAGATACACGGAGATAAATTGCCTCAAGGGCATACATCTCGCAACATCTCCCACTTGCACTTATGCCCATTTATCCTGGTATCTTATACCACATTTACACATAAGTCTTTCCGAACTTCACTTGGTAGAGCCCTCATGAGTGGATCTGCTAAAACGCTACTGATTAGACTTAAGGGGTTTTCTATGTTTATCTTAGACCATTCATTTGAATCTCATCCAAATAATTTACTTTGGTCCTATGGAATCCATTTAATTTTTCTGGATCTCATCCAGCTCATCGTACCTTACGACAATAATTATAAATAAGTTATTGGTCATTTTAGATTGTTCATGTTTAAAAGTGTCAAACTCTCTTGACCACTTTATCAAAATATGTTACATTCCCTTGATGCCTCGCATGCGTTTTTATTCGCTTCCACTGACCTTGAAAACTCTCTGGCTAATTCATATATGTTCGTTTTTCTAAATCATATTTAGAAAACAAACTATAAATGAATGCTCCAGGTTTCATGGTTATTATGAGCGTTCACATCGAGTTCGGTCCGAGTAGATCTATACGCATCTACTGGCGAGACAGTTTCATCATAATCCATTTATAGGAATTAGGATGAAAACCATTCTCAACCAACGTTAGCTGTACTTCACTACTTTCTTTCTGCACCAATCTTCTAAACTCGAAGATTTACTTGCAGACATTAAGAAACAATTTTCCTTCGGGCACGTAAACTACAGTCCATACTTTATTTACGTGCACGGACATATTGCATCAAGTTGTTAATCAGAGTCTGTACTCTGAATTACATCCCGGAAGTTGACTAAGCCATCATTGACTATGATGTCTAACTCGACTCTTCGTCACACGAGACTCGAGTAATCCTTTAACTTCCTAACGATTGATTTAATGAATATCTTATTGATAAGTTCCTCATAGAACCTTATCAAAACCTAGGCATTTCTATCTGGGACTTAACCCAGAGGGAGGATCATAATTCAGTCACTTTATCATGAGTCGCACTATGTCTAACAAAGTGCGATTCATGCTCCCTAACACATCCAATATATTAAGATACTTGACCTGAGAGAAAATCACATTTTCTTTTATTTTATGCAAGATTCATACAGCTAAGTATTTGACTTTTCGATCTAATCGAATCATTTCAAATACTTCTGTCATTTTGTTCTCTATTTTATCAGACTTGTGTTTCATCAAGAACATGTGTCGTAATAATAATAAGAATAAATTATTCTAGCTAACTTAGACTTGTGTCTGGGTACATCAGTATGTACGAGACTGTGAGTTCAACAACTCATTCTCCCACTGTCTTACAGATGAGTTTCGGCCATCATACCTTTGAGAATAAGATTCACAAGTGTCTGTAGACTTCATAATACGAGAGGTCAGACCCCTCTTTATGTGACTTGTGAAGCTTTGTCTCTTTGGTATGGCCTAGTCTATTTTTCCATATAAGTTTATTACTATCTTGCATATTCATATATAAACATTTAATATATTTTAGTTACTACAAATTACTTAACACAAAACATTGCTTCAGAAGCAAGGTGACGACATTCGTCAAAAATGGGTTAGACGTCTTTTGTATAACAATTACTTTGAAATCGTGACATCAAATATGTCACATTTTCAGTCCCTCTTACTTACACCTTCACTAATGATAAACAAAATTATCTTTCTCAATTTGACTTTTTCTTAGTGCCTTCTTCCTTTTCTAAATCTCATTTAGATATTAAACGTCTCAACAAAATTTAATAGCTGTGCAAGCATCTCATGTATCCAAACGCTTGAGCTTTGCAACCTTGAGTGTAGCTCAACAAGTTGCTCATCTAAAAATCCGGTTGGGATATATGGTCTTGCACCGCTCATGCACTCATATTCGATTCAAACAAGTTTGATCGAATTTTCGAACCTTACGCATCGAACCTGCTTTCCATACAACCTTGAGTGTAGCTCAACAAATTGTATGGAGAAACTTGCTATTGAACATCGATATGTTCGAGCTACCTCATGTAGAGGTGAGTGACATGTAGCGTGCATTTATTTTGTTAGACTCAGAACTTTAATGAAATCATATTCCTTAAGTCTGTTTTTAAGAAGGTCATTTTAATGTCAACGAGAATATAGTTTACTCTATCAATTAGAATTTAACTTGATATTACATTAATCAACTTATTTGACCAGTTAGCTTATTCTTTTAGAATATTATATTTGGATTCCATCGTTAAACATAGTCTTACCCTAGTTTAGCATATGATTAATATTGAATATAGGTAGAATGGATTTTATCTAACTATATCCTCCCACTATTTTTGTGATCATTCTAAGCCTTAATAATGAATGATATAATCAGATTAAATTAATGGGTAAGAGATCCAATCACCCTGATCCTAACAACCTTGAGTGTAGCTCAACAAATTGCTTGACTCTGGAATTGGTAGATGATTCTTCATCAATCATATCAGATATGACTCTCTTATCGGTTTTTACCCTTAGCCATTTGTGATTATGAGTGTTCTCATCAAAATCACAATGTCTAGTCTAGTCGGACCCTTGTTTTCTTGTCTAGCCTAACTTACACCGATGCTCGGTGTATTCACGACACGACGGTTTGGGCCAGGACTAGACTACATCATAGATTCAACTTGCCCCGGTGCTCGATGTATTCACGACACGACGGGTTGGGTCAAGTCTAGCCAGACTACATCATTGGCTTAACTTACGCCAGCACTTAGTGTATTCACCACAAGACGGTTTGGGTCAAGTCAAAATTTCATCTTATGTATAGAGAAGTTGGTTTCTACAAGGTTGCCATGTCACAGCTTGAGTGTAGCTCAACAACTGGAACACGGGTCCTATAGTTGCCAACCCCTAAAATAAGGAGGGCTACAGCTAATCTTGAAGAAGATTATTAACGTGTTTGACTTAGATATAGTCCAGGGTGTTATATAGTCATGATTCACGTCATTGCGGTCTAGCGGAACACAGCCAGGGAATTGACTATGCCTGGATCACTTATCACTTAAACAAACTGGGGTGATCCAACAAACTTAGCCAAGAACATTGACCGGATCATGGTCTACTGAATGAAGCTTGTCATTTTTATATGTGTGCCATAGACTAAAAAGGCTTTTATTAACAACTAATTAATCCTATCAACTAGTTGAATCCTTAAATTCAAAATTTTAGGATTTGTTAATAACTTTTATTAAATCCTTATCAACTATAAGGTTCACGTTCTATCCTAATCGTTATTAGGATTTTAATAAAATCATTTACAACGCTTTAAGCGTAGTCTTTTAATGAGAATTAATATGATAACGATTATAATAATAATCGTCGTTAAAGGGACTACCCTAATTAGGAATTAGGTCTTAAAGGGTTGTTAATGTTTTATTAAAACATATCATGTCATTAAAATTCATTTCATAAATTTTAACGAGTTCTTAATGGCTAACCTAAAAGGGTTGTCTTGTGTTATCAAATAAGGGACAAGAATAACGTAGCCATTAAACATGAACAACACTAATTTTAACGCATAAAAGAGTGTTATACTATTTAACAATTAAATAGAATAAGGTTTATCAAATAAACTATTTAGCATGCATCCTTATATTTAACATTTAAATTTAAAATTATTATTTTTAAAACATTTTATTTTTATCTCATAAAAATTTCAGTTTCAAAAAACTTGTTTTAAAAAATCATAAACTTTGCATGCAACTAAAATATTTATCGCATAAAATTTTAAAGCTTTTAAAATTAGTTTTAAAAATATCACATAAATTTAAAAACATTTTAAAAGGCATTCAAAAAGCATTTCAATTAATTTAAACGCAGTCCTAGAACATCATGCAAACTGGCTCTGATACCAATGTTGGGTTTTATAGACCACCATGGCACAAATCTATACCCGTCCTGAGTCGGATGGACCATAGAGGGAAAATAATGCAGCGGAAAAATTTAAATCGTTAAACTATTTTAACGAAGCCCTAAGGTTGAAAACCCTTAGCAAGGATCTTTGCTGACTTGGGATGGATCTGACCACACCAAGAAGGATCTAAACTACTGCGATTAAATTAAAAGAAAGCTAATTAAATTCACATACCCGGAACCTTACCTTGGTGCAGGCAAGGTGTACCGCACCGTCGTGCGAGCCGCTCCCCGTCCCACGCCGAACCGCTCCTCGAACCGCTCCGCGTCCCGAGGCAAGCAATCCTCTTGCCGTCGAGGCATCCATGCCCGAAGAAAGTTTCACCAGAGTGAGAACCTTCGCCAAGATTTCGGATCGGATCCGAACCCCTTCGTGGCTTTGCTAGAGCCCTTCAAGAGTAAGGCAGAAATTTAGGGAGAAGAGAAATATTAATTTAAGCCTAGATCTGAGTGTGCTCCAACATTTATAGAGCCGCTCAGATCTGGAGCTTGAGACGAGTTTTGAGGAGGGGAGCAGACCCATATTTATATAGGCAGCTGACCCCTCCCCTTCACTCAAATTCCAATGTGGGACTAAAGTTTGGAGTTAATAAATTCAATTTAGTTTGCCTTTCACAAAGGCTAAACTTCTGTGAATTTAACTCCCTCATCGTTGAGCTTCAAGATTGATACAAGCTATCAAATTGAAGGGCGTTCAACGGTGAATGCGTAGGAAAAAATGGCGAGTCAATCGGAGTCCGGTTGACCCCTCAATTGATCGCCCAAAGATCAGCCCAAGGCTTGATTTTCGTCCAAAATCAGCCATCACAAAAACTGCACAGCCCTAGGGTTCTACACCCATTCCAGCGGGTCCCACCGCACCAGCTGGGCGAGCCCAGACTATGCTGGGCGCCTGGTCTAGGCGCACCCAGCCTGTGCGCCAGGGCACCGGACCCAGGCCCAGGGTGCCTGGCATCCTGGGCGGGCCCTGGCTGGCCAGGCGCCCAAGCCAGACCCAGGCGGTCTGGCCTGGTCAGTCTGGTCTGGTCTGACCCATGCCCAGTTTGGGCTTGAGTAAGACCCCTTTGTGTTGTATTGGGCGTTACTTAGGCATTTGGCGTCCAATTTGGACGTCGTTTGAACCTGTGTTTAGAGCGAGACATTTCCGTCTTACATGTAACCTTTTCCATGCGTTTATTATATTAAATATGGTCTTAAACAATTTAAGACACATTTAACTCCTTTTGCATCATATGCAAATTAGTCCCTATCTAGGCTTAAAATTTTCATTTTCATCAAATGCAATTTTCCATCCCTTACATCAAATGCATATTCTCCCTAATGTTTCTACCTATTACTAGACGAAGTTTGTACTCTGTGTGAGATCCTACAGCCTGACCCTACTATAGGTTGGGCTCGAAGCCCCATACGATAGTGACCACGAGCAGTAGTTTCCCGTCCCTGTTTCAGTATCATAATTATGTGGTTAACTCATTGAATGAGTATTGTCAGGACCACCCTGACTGTGTCCGTGATGAATTCCGTAGTTATAGTCTCTTCGTCTAAACTATGTCGTTTAACTCAAGTCTAGGGTACGGTCAACCTGTCAACCCCAATAACTCGAATCCGGTTAGTTTCCATCAATCTTTAGTCAAATAATGTTGGATTTCTTCCTACATACTCTGGCCAAAGTTTTCACTAAATAACGAACTAACTCTACGACACTAGCTCCCATTGACCGGGAGAGACGAATCCTCTCTTTGTCATTACTCTCCTCGTACGTTTCAAGTGTCACCCAACCAAAGACCTTTCGACAGGCCTAGCCTCGAAGCTAGGTCAGTGATCTAAGTGACACCGTTCACGCACAGGATCGTATAATGACCTCAAGTCAAAAGCCAACTTGCCTATCATCACTAAGAGTTATCATTGACAGGTTGGTCAATATAACCATATGATAACTCTTGTGGGTCGTTCAGTGAACTCATTCTTGAATGAGCACATGTGTCTCGTCTTCGACTTCGCCAAGTCAGACGATCATGAGATCATCGTCACCACTATACGGTGAAGACTAAGACACAATGGTCTATCAGATGTTTCGATATCCTTTTCTCGAAACATCTATGACCTTGACCCTTTTAAGACTTATGCTACAGACGGTCAAACATTTCTCCATGATCGAGATACTCATCTCGATACATGTTTGGCCTTGCATTAAGTCTCCGGACTTTACCTAAGTTAATTTCTAATGATAACTACATTATGATTTAACTTAGATAAATTCTTACCAAACAGCTTACTGTAATTGCGAACAAGATGTTCGTATAGATACACGGAGATAAATAGCGTTGAGGGCATACATCTCGCAACATACACATCATACCCCTTAGATTTATCAGTTATTTTCAACCTACATTCACTTTCCAACATTTCATAAAAGAATCTCCAATTGTGCAACAATATTCAATATAAGTGAAAGTGAAATTGTAGGTGTAGAAATCTTGTTATTCGATTAATTAAACATGTCATGGCTATTTAGAGATATTAACATGCACATGCAGCTATAACAATAATACAATGATTTCTACAAGGATATGAGTTTAATTCATGAATACCGCTTGAATGATACAAAGGAAAAGAAATACAATAAGCACCCCTTTTTTGCTTTTAATCTTTTTCAATTTTTTTATTTTTATATATAATGAGCTAAGCAAACTAAAATCAAGCAGCCTAGCACACAAATAAAAAATAGTTCAAGCATGCAAAACAAACAAAAAATAATGCTATGAAGGCATGCATTAAGTTCAATGAATAAAAACCATACCTTCGCGTCGTCATTTGGCTAAGGAGCTATATAATGAAAATGTACAATTCAAAACTCCTCGCCAAATCTCCATCGTGCCTACACGATAGATGCTATGTGTGACCTTGAAACCCAACAAGGTCCACTCATGTTAGTCATCAAAGATTTAGGAACACATACTTGTTTGAATTTCATATTCGTGTCCCTAAACTTGCAATAATTGGGTGTATGACCAACACTATCACACATAAAGCACTTTGTATGCATATTTTTGACAATAGTAGGCACATTGTGAATCTTCTTAAATTTTGGCTTTTCAACATTTTCAGACCAAATCCAAGTCCACGTCTATTATTGCCATATACTTTATTTTCAAGTATAGTATCCAACGAATGTTTACCAATTGAAAATTTCCTTAATGACAATTCTAGACTAGTTACTTTAGATTTCAATAAAGCATTTTCATTCACAATTAAAGTGCATTTACTTATATAAGCTTTCTTGTTTTCCTCTTCCTTCTTTTCAAATCCAACCATTTTTTTAAGCTCGTTATTTAGCATGCAACCTAGAATTCTCTTTTTCCAATAAAGCAATGGTAGAATCACATGCAACAATTTTTCCTTTAAGCTCCTTAATTTCTAATGACATGTGGTAGTCGTCTTGTTGCATTTTTTCAATGAAATTTCTATAATCTTCTAGGGTAGATTCTTAGCTCTACAATTTCCTCTTCCATGGCTTTACAAATAATTAGAAGTTCAGAATAACTATCAGATTTTACCTTATCATCTTTTGCCATGAAGCAAAGGGAGGTGTGCACAGTTTCCTCATTTTCGCTATCCATGTCCCACATTGTCGCTAACGATTTTCCTTTCTTTTCAGCGACGTCATTCTTTTCTTGTGGACAGTCCTTTATAATGTGTCCCCTCTTCCTGCAATAAAAAAAAGTCTACTTTCAGTAGTTTTCTTACTAATATTCTTAGGCACATAAGCGTCATTTTTATTCAAGAGAGGATTTCTTCCCTTTTGTGTTCTCTTTTCATCGCTAGAGATGTGTTTTCCGAAGGATTGCTTGCTTCTAAAGGTTGTCTCCAAAGTCCTCCATATATCCTGTGCAAAAGAGCAATGCGAGAAAAGATCAAATATTGTTCTATCTATTCCACACAATAAAATATTCGTTGCTCTAGCATTCATAGCCCACACATTTCTAGCATCCAAATTACTTTCAGGCTTAGGGATTATAGTATGTCTGTTTTCAATAATGTACCAAGTGTTAACATCAACGGATAGTAAATAAGTTTTCATCCTAGCCTTCCAGTATATAAAATCATGGTCACTAAATAGAGAAGGATGATCAATAGGCATGCCATGGGGAAAAACTAACTTTGGGGTTTCCATGATAACTAGACTCGATCATCTAACTTGCTCTGATTCCACTTGTTGGATCTCAATCTAAGCATAGAGGCGGGAGGGGGAATAGGCTAATAAAAAATTCTTGTGCAACCCACGAGAAATCACACAAAGTTATAATCACATGCAGGGTAAATAATAATAAAACACAGATGCACATCAGATTTACCCTGGTTCGGTCGATCACCACGACCTACGTCCAGCCCCCGAAAGCAAATATTATATTAATAGTGTACAGGCACAACCGTAATAGCTAAAGAACCAATGGTTCTACACTCTCTAGGCTTAGTACCCCACTCACCGTGTTCAACACTATCAATCCTAATATATGCTCTCACTTGACGACACTTGTCAAGTTCCTCTTGTCTAGATCACCACTAGACAAGATCCCAAAAAGTCATACAAAAAGCGGTAAAGTTTTCCTTACGGAGATCAAACAATACTACATAAAAATAGTAATAAGAGTTTAGAAATCTCAGTTTTATGTGTAGCCGTTGTCGTCTCCGTCAATCAGCACGTGCCAGCTCTCATCTGGCAAGATGTAGATGTCACGTCTCTCGTCTCCTCAGCAACTCAAGTTGTGGCCTTGGCTTGTATGTTGTGCACCCCCTTGGATGATGACTACTTGCGGCACTTGGCTTGGGTTTGGCAACTTGCGGCTCTTGTAGGACCCCTTGATGGCACTTGCTTGATGATGCTTTGTTGTGGCAGCAGCAGTGTGCGTGCAATGGTATGCCGTGTTTCAGCAGTGCGCCCACGGGGCTCCTTGGTGCTGCAGCAGTGCGCGCACAGTGCTTGGATGCGGCTACTGCAGTGCACGCGCAGCTACTCTCTCCTCCTTGTTACTGACTTGCGACAAGGGCTCTTGGGTCTTCAACTTGCGACAAGGGCTCTTGGGTCTTCAACTTGCGGCAAGGTGATGAATACTTGAAGTTTGTGCAAGGTAGGGAAAGGCTATGCATTACGGCAATGAAGAACTTTGGGCCTTGGTGTGTTGCGCAATCAAGGAGCTCCTTGGGATGTTGGACTATTTGGAGGATGAGAGCTTTAGGCCTTGGATGATGAATCTTGAAGATGATATGGCAATGGGATCTTCAATGGAGCTTTTTGGCAATGGCTACTTGCGCAAGGATGCTAGGAGATGAGGCTTTGTAATGGCTTGCGCAAGGAAGCTTTTTGGCCTTGGTTAAGGTTGCGGCTAGGGAGATGAAGATAGTAGTTTAGCTTGGGATTAAAGCATGTAGAACTTGTAGCTTTGTTGAGGCTATAGGATGTATATTACACACCTTCTTCTTTCTCTTCTTCTTTGTGATGCCGCACTCCCCTTTGTTATGGCCGCAACTTGATGGCTAGGGTTTTTTGGTGTTGGCCGCCATTTTTTCTCCCCTTTGTTGCTTGGTTTATATAGGAAAGGGTGATGGAGAAGTTACGGCTAGGTGGAATCCAAATGGAGATAGGAATATGAGATTTGGAGGGATTTGAATAGGATTTAGTAGGGATTTGTTTTGATCTCATCGCAATACAAATATGATTAGGAATTTGAATGGGATTTGATTTGCAATACTAATAGGATTAGGATTTGAATCAATCTCTAATTGATTTGGATTAATCAAAAGGAGATTTGAAAGAGATACTACATATCACTCCATCTTTGACCAAGTCCAAGTTGCTATATGAATATCAATTTCTCCATCTTCCAATTTGCTATGTGAATAGCAATTACTCCATCAACTGACTTAGTCATCACTTTGAAGATTTACAAGTGTGCCATTCCTGAAAACACTTAGCACACACAGTAAAACGTTCACACACATTTGTCATCATCAAGCACGAAGTTAACGATCGTTGTATCCAACATACGTTGTATCCAACACTTGGTCCGTTCAAACAAGCGAGCGGGCAACGGAAGTTCCTCATAGTGGCGATCGACTACTTCACAAAGTGGATCAAAGCAGAGCCCCTGTCCCAGATCACTGGGATGGAAGTTCGTAACTTCGTTTGGAAGTCGATCGTCTGTCGTTTTGGCATCCCACAATCCATTGTGACGGATAATGTAACATAATTCGAAAGCGTTGGCTTCAGAGACTTCTACTCTGACCTGAAGATCAAGCTGCACTTCGCCTCTGTTGCCCATCCCCAGTCGAATGGATTGGCAGAGTGTAATGGTCACTTTCCGACCATACATATTTTAGCACGTAGCCGTGTTTTGTGTGTGTTTTGTATATTTGATTTTTATTTCTGCTTTCCGTAGTTCAGACGTGCGACCAAACTCCGTATTCACGATCCTCTCGTAGGCATGATCATCCCGGTATTTTTCCTTTTAATTTTTGGATGCCAAAGGGCGAAGCTATAAAAATCGGATTATTAATATTTATTAATGTTTTTAATCTTTCCTTTTCAAACTTTTATGTTACGGTTCTAATCCTTTCAAAATTAAAGTTTTTTTAAATAAACTCTTTTAATTAATTCTCTTTTAACTAATTAACCTATATTCTATTCATAAGGGGTTTTGATTCAAAATTTTTAAAAACAAATTCTTA
>CM061142.1:66282011-66334858 GCA_030789695.1 Scilla litardierei | reverse complement strand
TCAAATC
The DNA here is from genome assembly GCA_030789695.1 of Scilla litardierei. Taxonomy (NCBI): domain Eukaryota; kingdom Viridiplantae; phylum Streptophyta; class Magnoliopsida; order Asparagales; family Asparagaceae; genus Scilla; species Scilla litardierei. The sequence goes on along the minus strand of CM061142.1, from coordinate 66,334,851 downwards.
TTTTTCTTTTTCTTTTTTCTTTTTTCTCTCTCTTTTTTTCAGTAGCTATATACACAAATGATCCCAAATCAAAGAGAAGGATATACAAGTATTTTTCTTTGGGTTTTGGGGAATTTGGAGCATGTGATATAATAACGGGGGGATGTCAATAATAGAATCGCTAAGGGGAGATTCACCAATGAATATAAAATAGAGAAATTATGTTCAAGATATGTGGAGAAACAAATAAATGTATCTCTCAGTTCACTCTATAGGACGTGCATGACAACTTTAGCAGGGTAATATAATCTACTCAGTTTAATCTCAAAAAGTAAACTAGTCCAGATTTATCATTGCTAGCAATAATTCAATCAACCCGAAGTGAAGCGTACCAAGCATGCAATAAGAAGTGATATGAGAAAAGAAAGCAGTACTCCAGATATAATCAATCAATGCGTGAATCTTGGTGTATTTTCTACGATAGCATACATATGAATCATCAGACATCAGCTAATAATAGAATTTCATCCATCTTCATACAGCGAAAGAGAGTGGGTTACTATTTCTAAATGCAAAGCAGAACATAGCATATGATATCAGAAATAAAAAGCTATGACACGACAAATATAGCATGCATATAGAGAAAAGCTAACACAACGTCATCATCATTACAGAAAAGTCATCTCTAGCAGGAGATGAAAGAAATAAAGACAAAAGAAAATAAAAACTATTTACAATGCAGCACACAAAGAAAATGAGGAAAACGTGATGCATGGTTAAAAAATGAAAAAGTGATGAAAAATGGGTGCAAAAGTGGAAAAACATGGAAAAACTAAAAATAAAGGTGATAAAAGCGGAAAGCGTGAGAACTCACTCCCCCAAGCTAAAGTGCACAGTGTCCTCAATGTGCGAAGTGTGGCACACCGAGAGACGTGTAATGTGTGGGGGGTGGGTATGCATGCATGATAAAAAGAAATAAAAATAAGAAAATGAAAATATGATGCGGATGTGATGCATGCAAGGATAAGAGTGATGCAGATATGTGTGTGTCACCAAAAATACTCTCCCTCTCTCCCAAAAAAGATATAGAATGATATGATCAAACGGGGACAAAAATAGTGAGGGGGGTGGGCAAAAATCATCAGGACCAAGCAGAGAATGGGCAGCATAACGGAAAAAATATCAATGGCATCAAGGGTGTGCCTAAGCTGGTGGTGCTGCGCCATCTCCGTCCTGAGGCGGAGGTGGGGGGGTGGTGGTCGTGGCTGGGTAACAGTCTGCTGGGTGGGTGGTGGTGGTCGTGGCTGGGTAACAGTCTACTGTGTGGGTGGTGGTGGTCGTGGCAGTCGCTCGAGAATCTGGGTCTGGCAAAAGTGAATGCCGGGAAGTAGCTCGAGGCGGTGCTGCATGGCGGTGACTGTGGAAGACAGAGCCCTAAAATCGCCCCTGAGTCCACTCATCGCCCCCTCAAGAGCACGAATGTTCTGAACTAAGGCGTCAGGGGGTGGTGGAGCGGAGGGACGGACAGGTCTAGGCTGAGTAGGTCGGGGCTGTCGGACACGGGCGGTGTAAACAATCGGGCCAACAGGCATGTGTGGAAAGGGGGCTGTGATCACTAGTGGATGCCCAGCCTCAGTGCGAGGCTGGGACGTAGGCTGGTGTGAGGTGGGAGCAGAAGCAGTGGAAGTGGGAGACAAAATCGGCGACGAGGCAGCAAGAGAGGTCAGTGACACAGACGTGGGAACAGACGTCACGACACTCTCGGATAGGACGGCCGCCGTGGAGACAGAAAGGTCGACCGCTGGGGAGGAAGTGTGGGGTCCAAAAGGTGAGATCCCAGCGGAGATCAAAGTGGAAAGGGTCTCCACGACGGAAGCGAAGGAAGACTCGCCGCTCTCAACAATAGAAGATGGACGCTCGGGTAGCAAAGAGGTGAGGGGCTCAACCGACAGGGGCACAGCAGTGGTGGGGGCGGTGGTAGGCATGGTGGAAGTGGAGGACGGCTCAGCAAGTGTACTCCCGACACCGGCAGAAGTGTGGACAGAGGTGTCGGGAGCGTTAGAAAGTGCAGGCTCAGGCTGAGGGATCACATGATCTACAGGTGCAGGGGGTGCCTGCTCAGCCTCCTCGGCCTCAAGCACATAGGCGGCGGGGATCAGGAGATCCATCGCGGGAAGCCAGTCCTCGTGTGCCGGTCCTAAGTGTGTCCGAGCGGGGCTCGGAAGGATCATGTAGTCAGCACCGAAGGGACCGTGCAACCATACCCAGTGCCGCTGGCCGTGGGGACGTAGCATCTTCATCCGGGCCATGACGTCTATCGAAAGTGAAGTGGGGCCCGAAGGTCAACGCAGGTCGGCCGGAAGGTCCTCGCCAGTCATCAGGGCTAGCAGGGTGATCAGGCCGCCACAACATATCGGGGAGCGAGCGCCCACCGATACTATGATGTGGTCCAAAAACCAGCTGGCGACGTCAATCTCAACGGCGGGGACCATCGCAACACCATCCCTATCCAGAACTCTGGGGCGAGTCATCGCGTAGAGCATATAGAGCTCAAGCGTAGACATCGTCCCAGGCTCGTACCTCGCTAGAAAGGTGGTCGCCATAAGGCGCTGTGCTATGCGGAGGCAGGGGTGGACAATGGCTGAGGCCTTGGCCCTACTAGGGTCAAAGGCGTGTGGTAAACCCGTGATCTTGGCCCAAAAGGCGTGGGAATCGAAGGATGGCGGAGGGATGTGTGTGTGGGCGTAGGCTCGGTCGGGCGCGGGGACTGCAGGCCACTGAAAGAATGCTCTAAGCATATCGAGAGTGATCCGACACTCTCGATCCAGAGTCTAAAGGAGCATCCCTCATCGGTCCGGGCGATCGAGCTAAGTACCTCGAGTGTCGGACGGACGTAGGTGTCCGCCGACACAGACAGAAAATCTCACCAACCCACGTTGTCGTACAACGTGAGCATCCCCTCAAGTACCCCCAGGCGGTCTAGGTCTGCTAAATGAGCAAACCTGGAGGGTACTATCGGGCGCTGGGTGATACGCTCAAATCGGATGCGCTATGCGTCGTCCCTGAACGTGATCCCCAGCGGTCCGACGGCCGGAGCCGGTGGTGGCTGTGCGTGAACGGGATCGGCTGGAAGTGGCTGCGGGTGGATGGGGTCGGCTGGAAGTGGCTGTGTGGGGTGAGGTGGTGAAGGTGGAGGGGAGTCCTCCCTAGCATGGGAGGGGCCGGGCTCATCCTGCCGCTTCCGCTTGGCGGAAGCTCCCTGAGTGCGTGGCCGTGTACGGGGCAACATGTGTGCCCTGAGTGCTCACCCAACTAATGAAAAATGTGGCGTGCTAAAAAAATGGAACGAAGGTACCTGAACACGCCGCGAGAGAAAAACAACAAATAAGTGCGAAGACGCAGCCTCCACGAAGCCAATAGCGCGTCCGAAAGCTCCCCTAAGCTCCCCCAAGGTAGCCGGAGCTTGGCCGGCGGCGAGGAGGGTCGCCGGCGGTCGGCGGCGGTCAGGCAATGCGTCGCCGGCGGTGGCGCGGCGAGCGGCGGCGGCGGCGGCGAGGTGAATCGGGCGAGGGATGGGCTGTTGCGGGCGAGGGAAGTCGAAAGATCGTGGGGCTCGGGCATGAATTAGATTTTGGGTGTTTCGAAAATCGCGCCGACCCCGCAGCTAATTATATATGGGTAGTTACGACTCGGCCGAGTGACTATGTTGTTCGGCCGAGTGACGTAACGAAAAATGAGTTTTAAATTTCTCCCCGCCACTTACGACTCGGCCGAGTGGCTTTGCCACCCTCGGCCGAGTGGAAAAAGTCCATTCGGCCGAGTGGCACAAGCTACTCGGAAATTTTCGCCCTAGGAGGGTATCAGTTTCACTCGGCCGAGTGAGTAAATATACTCGGCCGAGTGGCAGTTATACTGAAATCACAAAAAAGACAGAGAGTTGGGTACAGCAGACTTCCCTCATTGGTGAGCCACTCGGGCGGACGGCTTTCTTTGCTCGGCCGAGTGACTATGGACTCGGTCAAGTGAGGCTCTATTTCCTGCTTCGGGGCTCCGTTTTGGCTCTACTCTATGTTTTTCTTCCTCCAGGTGGTTTTTTCCTCCTCCTAAGCCTCGAGCGCATTCTTGGAGTGCTCTTCTTTGCCTCGGTCATCCTCCTTATGTTAGATATCCTTTCCTCCTCCTCCTGTCAAAGAAAATAGGACCCGTTGTCACAATTTTTTCGGGCGAGCGACTCAAAAACACTAATAAAGTCTAAAAAAAATAAAAACCAAAATAAAAATAATGCGATAACCGTCGGGTTGCCTCCCGACAAGCGCTCGTTTAAGGTCTTGAGCTCGACCCCTTTAAATTTTCAATTTAGCGCGGGATGTTGGGTGCATATGAGATGCACCCGTCGAATTTTCCGGGAAGACCGCTCGGATTTGGATCATGGTGGTGTGTGGTCTTCCTCAGCACCCCTTCGTCACGGGCAATGTTGGGGGGTGGCTCCCCCAAGCTAGAGCTTGTTCCGGTCTTCGACTTTGCCGGTGACACCGATCGTCGTATCGGTGGAGCTTTCTTCGGAGTCCTCAATTTCGAGAGCTTACAGAGCTCCCGTATTCTCGCGACATCAGCGTCGCCATCATCAATCGCCATGGAGATATCGGGGAGTGCTCCATCTTCTCTTCTTCGGCCAAATCTAGGCCTTCTTCTAAGCTATCTTCGTGGGGTGTGCCGATGGAGTGGGGGATCACCTCTTCGATGACCTCGTCGAGGAGGTCCATGTAATCTAGCTCCTCATGATACGGCATGTGCTTCATTGCCTTCGGTATATTGAGCTCCACTTCGATGTTGCCGACGTTCAAGGTAAGAGTCCCCTCCTGCACATCGACGATGACACTGGCGGTGGCGAGGAATGGGTGTCCAAGTATGAGCGATGTATCGCCCTCCTCCTTGATGTCCATTATCACGAAATAGCATGGCAAACATAAGACTCCCGGAACTTGGAGTGGGATGTCCTCTGCGATCCCAACCGGCCTTGTAATCCGACCGTCTGCTAGTTGAATCCGCATGTCGGTAGGCTTTAAATCCGTGCCGGTATTCAACTTTCGGAACATGGAGAGAGGCATGAGGCTAACACTAGCCCCCAAATCTACCAATGTTTTTTGTAGGGGGATGCCGCCTAGAGTGCAAGGAATCCGAAAACTCCCTGGATCTTTAAATTTGGCGGGCTCCTTTTCCCTCTTTGTGAACCAAGTCCCTTCCTCCGCGAGCATGATCTTCTCCTTCCTCTTCCTTCCCGTACTCAAGTCCTTTAAGAACTTGGCGTAGGATGGGATTTCCACTATAGCATCAAGGAAGGGGATATTGAGGCTCACCCCTCTCAAATACTCGAGAAACTTGGCTAGCCGTTTCTCCATCTTGGCTCTAGCTAGCCGTTGAGGGAAGGGCACCGGTGGCATAAATCGGCGCTCATCAACAAGCTCCTCCATTTTAGATTTCACTTCTCCTTGCGGCTCCTTCTCTTTTTCAACTTCAATTGTCGGCTCGCTCTCTTGTAGAATCTCCACCACGGGTTCCTTAATTTGAGTCATGGGGGGAGTGGTATCCTTCCCTCCTCTTGTTTAACCGCAACGACCGCATTGATATGGCTGGTGTTGCCCCGTGGATTCGGCTCGGGTTGAGCCGGCAACTGTTGATTGTTTCTATTGAGCAACGCAAGTTGCTCCCCAATTTGAGTGACGACGGTGACGAGAGAATCTTGTCCCGCCTTCAAAGTGGCATTAATCTTTCTTTGTTCTGCCATAAACTCATCCACCTTAGCTTCAAAATCCGAACGTTGTTGAGCTTGTGGAGGTTGGGATTTCTCCACCCTTGATTATACCCGGGTGGCTTATAAGGTCCCACTTGTTGCCTCGGTGGGAAGTTTTGTTGCGGTGGCCCCCTTGGTGGATAATTAGTTTATGGTGGTGGAGCTCAGGCTTGAGGAGGTTGTTGAGGCGGGGGGTTCAAGGCACCATCATTATTAGCATAAGAAAAAACCGGATGGTTTCTAGCGGCTTGGTTGGCCCAATATCCGGAATTCCCCGCGACATATTGAATTTGCTCCAACGCTCCTTCTCCTTGCTCTCCTCCTACATACATGGCTTGGGATTGTTCTTGCCAATCGCTCATATGATTTGTCGGTGCGGATGTAGTAGGGGCTCCTTGAGGCTCGGTGATGTATTTTTCCAATCTCTCCACTACCTTGTGGAGAGAATCAAATTTGTTGGCTAGCTCCGCCACGGCCTTGGCCTCATAATTGCTAGACGGATTCAAGGAGGACGAAGAGTGTCCTCGCTCGTCGCCCCACTGTTGGTTGTTCGAGGCCATCTCCTCAAGCAAGGCCGTAGCTTCATCGAGAGTCCCGACAAAATGGCTCCATTTGCGGTGGCATCGATAATCTGCTTTGTGCCCGGTTGGAGTCCATTGTAGAAACTATGGACACGCTCCCAATCCTTAATGCTATGATGGGGGGATTGATGTTGCAAGTCCTTGAAGCACTCCCATGCTTCATAGAGAGTCTCCTGTGGTCCTTGAAGGACATGAGAGCACTTCTTATCTTCACCGTCTTGGAGGGCGGGTAAAATTTGTCGACGAAGGCACTCGCCAATTCATCCCAAGTGGTGAAGATTCCTTCAGCTTGCATCCTCAACCAATATAAGGCCTTGTCCTTGAGTGTGAAAGGGAAGAGGCGCAGTCTGATAGCATCTACGGAGACGCCCGGCATTTGGAAGGTGGCACATTTTGATATGAAGAGCTGGATGTGGTAATGCGGGTTTTCATGGGAGTTCCCATGAAAAGGATCTTGTTGCATAAGAACCACCAATCCGGTCTTCAACTCGAAATTTTTGTCGGCCGCCAACTCTGGCATGGCTATGGACGAGGTCGTGGAAGAAGTCTTAGGTCGAAGCCTATCTCTAATGGAAATGATCCTCGCCATTCGCTCCGCCAATTCTTCGGGTGTCTCAGGATGGGTCATAAAATTTCCTTCCGTAACGGGTCTCCTCTCCGCTCGAATCCTCCTCAATGTATGCTCGATCTCTGGATCGTATAGTATTTCTTCAGGGTTCGCCGAGGATCTCGTGTACATGCAAGGGGAAACAGAGTTTCAAAGAAATAGTTAGCACAACGGAAGGGCAAAATAAAAATAGAAATAATAGAAAAAGAAAAATAGCTAGGTAGGTAGAATCAAACACTATTGCCTCCCCGGCAACGGTGCCAAAAACTTAGTCGCGCCCCGGACACACGTCCCGGGACGACGCGACTCGCTAGTCTTACCGCAAGCGCACGGTGTAGTGGCGAGCGGGTATCGAACACAGGGATGCCTAATGACAGTGTCTTCTTCAATCAACCTGGCTATAAGAATGGTCGAGAAATGTTCGCAGTAATGCGGTCACAGTCGTTCAATTATACGAAAGAAATAACAAATCAATAAAGACGTCTAGGGATAGGGAATCCCCGCTACTTGCCGTATCTCATCATTGTGATTCGTAGGTTTCACAATTGCTAGAGTTGAAATTCGGGTGAACTAGTTGCAACTAAATGTAAAACCAAGCTCACGCTCTCACGCTATTGCCGGTCTATAGCAAACCTAGGGTAGGGTCCAATCTCTTGCAAAGCCCAACCTAGGCAAACTAGCGTGAAGAACAACATCATCGTTCAATCGTATCTCGAGCCCACTCTCGTGCAAACTCGAGCTACGACCAAGGTTGGGATAGTTCCTACCCGTCCAATCTCTTGCAAACGGGTATTGGTATAGAATTGCAATCGAAAACCCTAGTTTCGGTCCAATCTCTTGCAAACCGATTCCGGATAAATTCAATTACAACCCAATTCGAATTTCTAGGGCTTCCTATCGAGTTGGGATCCAATCTCTTGCAAATCCCAATCTGTATGAATCCCTAACTATTCGTATTAAATCAATCCCAAACTAACCCCTAATCAATTCTAGCAAGAATTTCACCAATTCATCACAAATTAGAAATAGGGTTCGTAGGGTTCATCCCTACGCCCTAAGACGATAGAACTACTCACAATTCATAATAAAATGCAATAGAAATTCACAATCAAAATCAATAGAATTCATAGCAATATTCAATATTTCAATAAAAATGGAGTTTTTGATAGGGAGAGAGACAAACCAATGAAGAACAAAAGAGCATCCAACAAATCAACACTTTTCTCTCCTCCCTAAAAGCTAAATCTAATTCCTAAAAAGTAATTTAAAAAGGGCTGCCAAAAGTTCTGAAAAAGCCCCCTAAACTAGGTTAAAAACTGGGGTTAAATACCCCCCAAAATCGCCCAAAAAATCCTGACGAAAATGCCCCTGCGCAGCCTCAAAATCGCAGTTTACGCTACAGGCAGCGCGGCTCACTCGGCCGAGTGACAAATGTCACTCGGCCGAGTGAGAGACCCTGACGGATTCCAGAGAGTTGGGGGTCTTGGGGGTCGTCTCCTCGGGAGTCACTCGGCCGAGTGACTTTTCTTCACTCGGCCGATGGGCGTTCTTCACTCGGGCGGACGGTTGTTCGTCATTCGGCCGAGTCGGTCTTTGGGGCTGACTGACGGATTCCAGAGAGTTGGACGTTTTTGGTTGCCGTCGTCTTGGCTCCACTCGGGCGAGGGATGACTCAGTGCTCGGCCGAGTGGTCTGACGATGCTCGGCCGAGTGCACGCTGATATTAGCTCTGTTGTGTGTCCGATCTGGCCGGCCGAGCGGGCTGTCTATGCTCGGCCGAGTGACTTCTTCACTCGGCCGAGTGGCATGCTGAAAATGCCCATTCTTCGTATTTTTGCCTCCTCGTCACTCCTACGATGTTCTTTCTTCTTCCTCTCCTCTCCAATCGCAGAATACCCCTCAAGAGAGTCGTCGGTGACACTCTGAAGTGGGTGCATCTCAAAATCACTCCAAATCGCTCCAAATCTCCTGAAATACGACAAAAACAACAAATCGTGAAAAGCATCGCAATATTGTCGAATAAACGTGAAAAACACGATTTGAGTGATCTAAATGGCATGCAAACATGCAGAAAAAAGGTGTAAAATACGGAGTGATCAAACCCCCTTTGGTATGACGGGGAAGATTTATCGGAAATCCCCAACAAGAACAACAGTAATATCACCAAATGCTCTGGGGTTATCACACATATCTTGTAACGATCGATCCACTGCCTCAACACAGTGCCGATGTTGCATAGGTACTTCATCCCATATTATAAGTTTTGCTTTTCTGAATAATTGAGCTTGCATGGATTGCTTGCTAAAATTACAAATTTAAGTATCATGCACATCTTACGGGATACAAAATGTGGAATGTGCAGTCTGACCTCCGCTAAGTAGTAATGATGCAATACCGGAAGACGCAACGGTGATAACTATATTTCCAAGACTACACAACATTGTTGCTATTGCATTGTACAAAAAAGTCTTTCCAGTTCCAGCACCGCCTCTCAAGAAGAATGCAGTACCTTTATTTTCAAATACTGATGAAGTAATTGCTGAATAAGCATTGCGGTGTGCATCATTGAGGCAATCAATGTATTTTTGTGCATCCAATTGTTTCGCTTTATTTATAAGTTCCTGATGTTCATGCAACAATCTATTGCCAACAATTGCATTCCAATCTCCAGCAGGAAGTGGCTTTGATGGAAAGGCGGATAGACACTTACCGTACTCCTCAAGCAATTCATTGATAAGGAATAATCCATAATGTAACGACTGGTTTTCACGTATCTGGGTTATTTATATTATAATATATGTTTTGGTGGATTTTCTCCTTATGTGTGGTTTTCGTCTTCGTAGCTTTCACTTTCGATCGTTTCGTCGTGATTTTCTAGCTTCTTCCTTAGGATCGTCGATTTTGGAGTAAGTCATTCGTGACTGGCTTCATATCGGTCATATATTATTGCTAGATCAAGCCTAGGAGTCTTAGGAATCGATCCCGGAGCTTCGCGCTCCATTTCGGAACTTTCTGTGCATGTTAGCCGGTACAAGAAGGGGAACCGACCGACTAGATGACGATTTAGTCGGTCAGCAAACCTTCATGGACCGACTAGTGGGCTTTGTTAATTATTCAGGAGTTACTGTTTATCGTTAGTCGGTCTAAGAACATTTGTCGACCGACTAGGTTGCAAACTAGTCGGTCAGCAATTGTTCTTTAACCGACTAGCTCTATGATCATTTTTGATACCAAGTACTATTCATTCTTAGTCGGTCTAAGAACGTTCGTCGACCGACTAGATGAGAAACTAGTCGGTCAGTAGTTGTTCTTTGACCGACTAAATCTAAATCCTATTTTTTGTCAGAAGTTACTGTTTACACTTAGTCGGTCTGTGTTGGTCAACCGACCGACTAGTTCCCAAACTAGTCGGTCAGTGGTTGCTCTTTGACCGACTAATCAGTGTCGAAACCCTAATTTCTGGGCAGCCGCCAGGTCGTTTTCTATTTAAACCCCACTTCGTTTCTTTTCCTTCTTTCTCTTCTCCTGGCCTCTTTCTTTCCCCCTTGACCTCTGATCTTCCCCAACCTCACTCTAGCTCCTTCCCTTCATCAAGAGCCTCTCTCCCTCTCCATTTTGGCCGGCCACCACCTCTAGGTCGCCGGAATACCCCCAAAAATCCCCAAAACCCCATTTCTCCAGATTTTCTCCCCATTTCCAGAACTGAACCGTAGGTTCCCTGGATCGTTTCTTCTGTCGCCGTGCTTGCTCGGCATCGTTCTTCCGCTAACGACTCGGTAATAACTCGATCCTTTAATGTTCTCATAACCCATTTGTGTTTTTGTGAAACCCTAATAAAACTAGGTTGGATGTTGTTCTAATATTGTTTTGCCATGGCAGCAATCTCATCACCGTAGTTAGCATTTGTGTGACGGCCTCGTTGATCGTCATCCTCGGTGCTAGGCAAGTGAAACTTGCCACTTAGGGTTTTGGGCCATGTCTTAGGCCATTTGCTTGTGTAGGCGTAAAAGAGACTAGGCGACGAAATGATACTCGCCTAGGCGCAATTCCAGGATCTAGCTTGACAACGAAGTTAGATCCGTCATTTATCATGTTGCATAACTACCATGTCATGTTTAATTTTAATTAACGGTACGCGAATTAATTGTCATCTATGTTATTCATGTTGAATGTCGCATTCGTAGCACACGCTACAATACTTGTGTTTCCTGGCTCGTGTTCCAGAAGCGGGCCATGTGAGTTGGTTGATAGCTAATGCCCGATCTACTTGTTTCCAGCTAGGCACCTGCGTTGCAGGCATAACCCTACGCCAAATTGTGAACCTAATAACAAGCTCTTGTGCGGGGCAACCCTGGCTCATTTACTGAGCATCGTGTGCATGGACCCTGGCTTGTTTACGTGTGGGATGGGGTAAGGGTTAAGCGGCCATTCAACTGGGAGTATGCCCGATCAGCAACTTCAGTTGTAAGGCGTAAACTCTGGGTTCTGGGGTAGTGTTAAGCGACCAATCAGTGTGAATGTCAAACAGCTCAGCTGTAAGGCGTAAACATCTACAAACAACTTGAAACGTGACTAGTGAAAAGATTGAGATTGTTAGTAGCTTGGCTACTCTTGACATGCCGTGATAATTGTTTTCTTGCACCTATTGTTACAACATGCCTTACTTGTGCTCTCATACCAAAATTGCCATGACATGCATACTATAACTGCTAGGTTGTTAGTTTACCTTTCTTTCAGTTTCCTTACCCAAGTCTTTTAGACTTGCTGACATGTGCCCCTTTACTCTTTTGGGCGACACATGTTAGATCCTGAGCCTGAGTTCATTGTTGAGGACGAGGTGTTTGCGGACGCCGAGACCGAGCCTGTGTTTGACGAGGGCTTCGTGGACACGGGCGATCAGTCGTAGAGGCTGTTTGTGTTCTTCGTTTTAGACTATTTTCATTGTCGGTGCGTGGCACCAATACTTTGTTATGTTTGTCTTTGTTTGGCCTTGTTCTGGCCCTTTAGACTCTTTCTTTTAGCCTGGTGGCTTTTCTGGATGTTGAACTTAATTTTAATGTTGGACAATGCTGAGATTGAGATTTTATCTCTGTCTCTCCTTGTGTTATTATTATTGTTCCGTTTGTGGTTACATGAACCTGCTTATGTTTTATTGACGCTTATCGGGTTTGGGGCTTCACAGCTCCACTCTCGTGCGGACCTTTTCACGTCTCTCCTCCATTCTAGGGAAGCGGGGCGTGACAGGTTTTGTTGGTGGCCCATGCAGGTCCTCTTCTGTAACTGCGATTATCGGAATGACGATAATAATATTAGAATGTCCAATAAACTAAGTTCGACGTCCGAGTCATAAGCTATGAGTCTAATCTGTCTCGTTTTCTGCGTCATTAGATGGCAGGAAGGCGATTTACCCGTGGTGGTGGTAGCGGTTCGCCCCCTCATGACGAGGAGCCTGAGCGGGAGCCCACCAATGGAGAGATGATGCGGATGATGCTTCAGATGATGCAGGTGCAGCAGGGCGTGCTCCTGCAAGTCCAGAATGCTCCAGTTGTTCGGGGTGCTCGGGCAGTTCAGGATGCCCCTCGCTCCGAGCCGGGAGCGAAGCAAATTCGGGAGCTGGGTCCCGCATACTTTGATGGGACTGAGGGTCCTCTGGCTGCTGATGAGTGGATTCGGAATATAGAGGATAATTTGAAGATGGCGAAGATCGGCCCGGCTGGATGGGTTGATCTGGCGAAGAGGCAACTCAAGGATAATGCCAAGAATTGGTGGGATGCCGAGGAGGAGCTGTTGGAGGAGCCGATAGCTTGGGCTACCTTCAAGTCCAGTTTCGAGGAGGAGTTCTTTCCGAAGGCTGCTAGGAAGGAGATGCTGCAGCGTTTTATTGAGCTGAAGCAAGGGAGCTCGACGGTGGACCAGTACCACCAAGAGTTCACTAGGCTGAGTCGGTTCGCACCGAAGATGGTGCAGGATGCTGATGAGAGGGCTCAGAGGTTTCTGCAGGGACTTGCTTTGGAGCTTCAGAGTTTTGTGTCTTCCTCTGATCTGGACTCTTATCAGAAGGTTCTGGTCGCTGCGAGGAGGCAGGAGCTGAACCTGAGCCAGAGGAAGGGACATGTTGCTGGAGCTGGGAAGAGGCCTATGGAGCAGGCCAGGGTGATGGTTAGGCCTGGTTTCAAGCCTAATCATCCGGTGCAGTTCAATAGGCCAGGAGGGCCTAATCTGAAGACTTGCCATTTCTGCGGCAAGCCTGGCCACATCAAGGATCAGTGTAGGAAATTTCTGGGCCAGTGTTTGGTTTGTGGTGATGCTTCTCATGTCGCGAAGGATTGTCGGTATGCGAATCAGTTGCAGAGGGCACCTGTTGCAGCGCAGCCGTTGCAGCAGAGAGCGTCTGTTCCTGCTGGACGTGGAGCAGCTCTTGTTCCACAGAGGCAGGCTTTCCAACAGGCTTATCCGCCTAGGCGACAGGCTTTTCTGATGACCGCGGTGGAGAACGGAGCTGTGGATGAGGTTATCGCAGGTAATCCTCAATCTAGCTGTTCCTTCCTTATTCGGCTTTGTTTGTTAGATTATGTTTGGTTGCTTGCACATGATTGTTTGCTAGACTAGGGCTTGATTGTTAGACTGTTTGTAGGTGTGATTCTGGTTTGCACGTTTCCTGCATGAGTCCTCTTTGACTCAGGTGCTTCGATGTGCATTATTTCTCGGAGCTTCGTGGAGAAGCATTCCTTGTCGACGTCCCCTCTTCCGAAGAGTTGGAATATCTTCACGGGGAATGGCGTGGTCTCGGTGCATCTTGGTTGCAATTCTTGCTCGTTGGTGGTTTGTGGACATGAGCTTTATGCTGATTTCATTGTCCACGACATCATCAACTATGATGCGGTCCTCGGGATGGATTGGCTTGCGAGCTTCTATGCTACGATCGACTGTCGGAAGAAGAAGGTGGTGTTCGAGATTCCCGGACACCCAGAATTTAAGTTTAGTCGGGATAGTAGTTCGCTTGGCCCTGTCAGATTTCGGGCCAGGCCGGTGGAGTTTGTGGCTATGCAGATGGAGCTGGAGAGGCCAGCAGTTGTGCGGGACTTTGATGACGTCTTCCCCGAGGAGATGTCTGGATTGCCACCTGATCGAGCTTTAGAATTTTCTATTGATCTTGTTCCGGGAGCGCAACCGATTTCGAAGGCGCCATATCGTTTGGCACCCGCTGAGTTGGAGGAGTTACGGAAGCAGCTGGATGAGCTTTTGCAGAAGGGTTATATCAATCCTAGTGTGTCTCCGTGGGGAGCACCGGTGCTGCTGGTGAAGAAGAAGGATGGTTCGCGTCGCATGTGCGTGGACTATCGGGAGCTGAATGCGGTGACCATTAAGAATAAATACACGTTGCCTCGCATCGATGATATTTTTGATCAGCTTGGAGGTTCGAGGGTGTTTTTGAAGTTGGATCTGAGGAGTGGTTATCATCAGCTGGAGGTGAGGAAGGATGATGTTCCGAAGACAGCGTTCAGGACGAAGTATGGACACTATGAGTTTGTGGTTATGCCCTTTGGCATAACCAATGCACCTGCAGTTTTCATGAATCTGATGAACCTGATTTTCTATGACTTTTTAGATAAGTTTGTCGTTATCTTCATTGACGACATTCTGATCTATTCAAAGTCAGAGAAGGAGCATGCGTCGCACTTGAGGACAGTGTTGGAGTTTTGAGGAAGCATCGTTTGTATGCTAAGTTTTCGAAGTGCGAGTTTTGGCTGGACCGTGTTGCTTTTCTCGGGCATGTGGTGACTGAAGATGGTATTTCAGTGGATCCCGAGAAGATTAGGGCTATCAGAGAGTGGCCTGTTCTGCAGTCAGCATTTGAGATCCGGAGTTTCCTTGGGCTTGTCGGTTACTATCGGTGCTTCATTAAGGACTTTTCCCGTATTGCTGAGCCGATGACCAGATTGACTCGGAAGGACGTACCTTTTGTTTGGTCGGGTGATTGTGAGAATGCTTTTGGTGTTCTGAGGGAAAGATTGACGACTGCCCCTATTCTTGTGGTGCCTGATCGCAGTGGAGGTTTCGAGATCTTTTGCGATGCTTCTGGCAATGGTCTCGATTGTGTGTTGCATCAGCACGGGCATGTTGTGGCTTATGCTTCTCGTCAGCTCAAGGTTCATGAGAAGAATTACCCGACACATGATTTGGAGTTGGCTGCTGTTGTGTTTGCTCTTAGGATTTGGAGGCACTTCCTGCTGTGTGAGAAGGTGAAGATCTTCACCGATCACAAAATCTTGAAGTACATTTTTACTCAGAAGGAGCTCAACATGCGACAGCGTCGATGGTTGGAGCTCATGGCGGATTATGAGATTGATTTGCAGTATCACCCTGGAAAGGTGAATGTGGTTCCTGATGCGCTGAGTAGGCTTCCAACGATGATGATGTTGACTTCGCGATGGAGATTGCAGCAGGATTTCCGTGAGTCTGGTATTGAGATCATTCTTCCTGGAGAAGATTCTGCGTTGATGTGTATGCAGATACAGTCGACGATCGTGGATCGGATCAAGGCTGGTCAGGTTGGGGATGCTAAGTTGGTTAAGATTCGGGAGCAGGTAGAAGCCGGACTGCGGACTGACTTTTTGATTCATAAGGATGGCTCGCTGAGGTTTGGAGCTAGGTTGTGTGTGCCAGCTGGGGATATCAGAGAGGAGTTGATGATGGAGGCACACAGTTCGCCGTATTCTGTGCATCCTGGTGGGACCAAGATGTACAAGGATCTTCGTCTGAACTTTTGGTGGCATAGTATGAAGAGGAGTGCGGCTCGGAGTGTAGCCAACTGTTTGGTTTGCCAGCAAGTGAAGGCGGAGCATCAGCGTACGGCAGGGTTGCTACAACCGCTTCCGATTCCGGAGTGGAAGTGGCAACACATCACTATGGATTTCGTGACTGGACTACCTCGGAGTCCGAAGCAGAATGACGCGATTTGGGTGATCGTAGATCGATTGACCAAATCCGCGCACTTTATTCCATTCCGAGTGGGACAGTCTACTGAGGCGCTAGCGAGGAGATATATGGAGGTAAATTCTTTTACTCTCCGTTTCTATTTCCTTTTCCTAGTTTAGCTAGTGATGTAACGTGAATCGTGCAGGAGATCGTACGACTTCACGGAGTCCATGTGAGTATCGTGTCGGACAGAGACACGAGATTCACATCTCAGTTCTGGCAGAGTTTACAGAAGAGTTTGGGTACGCGTCTGAGTTTCAGCACAGCGTACCATCCACAGACGGATGGCCAGTCCGAGAGGACGATTCAGATCTTGGAGGATATGCTGAGGGCGTGCATGTTGGATTTCAAGGGTTCGTGGGAGGACCATTTGCATTTGGTGGAGTTCTCTTACAACAACAGCTTCCAGGCGAGTATTGGCATGGTGCCTTTCGCCGCATTGTATGGGAGGAAATGTCGTTCGCCATTGAGTTGAGATGACGTTGGTGATCGGGAACTGTTGGGACCTGAGATGATTGTGGAGGCTGTGGATGTTATCAGGAACATTCGGGAGAGGTTGAGGATTGCTCAGGACCGTTTTAAGCATTGGGCAGATGCTAAACATCGTCCTTTGGATTTTTAGCTGGGCGATCATGTCTTTCTGAGGATTTCCCTGAATCGTGGAGTGATTCGCTTTAGGAAGCGAGGGAAGTTGAGCCCGCGATACATTGGACCGTTTGACATTCTGGAGAAAGTTGGCGAGGTAGCTTACCGCCTAGCCTTGCCGCCATCTTTGGAAGGAGTTCATAATGTTTTCCATGTGTCGCAACTTCGTCGATACATTAGCGATCCATCTCATGCTGTGGATTTCTCGGAGATTACCGTTCGCCCTGATATGACGTATGACCAGCAGCCAGTGCAGATTCTGGACAGGCGTCAGAAGTCACTTCCGAACAAGGTTGTCAATCTTGTGAGGGTGATGTGGTGACACGGCTCGCCAGGAGAGTCTACTTGGGAGAATGAGGATGAGATGCGAGAGCGTTTCCCACTTTTGTTCCCGGACATGTGAGTGTTTGGAAATTCCGAGGACGGAATTTTCTTAAGTTGGGGAGGATGTAATGACTGGTTTTCACGTATCTGGGTTATTTATATTATAATATATGTTTTGGTGGATTTTTCTCCTTATGCGTGGTTTTCGTCTTCGTAGCTTTCACTTTCGATCATTTCGTCGTGATTTTCTAGCTTCTTCCTTAGGATCGTCGATTTCGGAGTAAGTCATTCGTGACGGGCTTCATATCGGTCATATATTATTGCTAGATCAAGCCTAGGAGTCTTAGGAATCGATCCCGGAGCTTCGCGCTCCATTTCGGAACTTTCTGTGCATGTTATCCGGTACAAGAAGGGGAACCGACCGACTAGATGACGATTTAGTCGGTCGGCAAACCTACATGGACCGACTAGTGGGCTTTGTTAATTATTCAGGAGTTACTGTTTATCGTTAGTCGGTCTAAGAACATTTATCGACCGACTAGGTTGCAAACTAGTCGGTCAGCAATCGTTCTTTAACCGACTAGCTCTATGATCATTTTTGATACCAAGTACTATTCATTCTTAGTCGGTCTAAGAACGTTCGTCGACCGACTAGATAAGAAACTAGTCGGTCAGTAGTTGTTCTTTGACCGACTAAATCTAAATCCTATTTTTTGCCAGAAGTTACTGTTTACACTTAGTCAGTCTGCGTTGGTCAATCGACCGACTAATTCCCAAACTAGTCGGTCAGTGGTTGCTCTTTGACCGACTAATCAGTGTCGAAATCCTAATTTCTGGGCAGCCGCCAGGTCGTTTTCTATTTAAACCCCACTTCGTTTCTTTTCCTTCTTTCTCTTCTCATGGCCTCTTTCTTTCCCCATTGACCTCTGATCTTCCCCAACCTGACTCTAGCTCCTCCCCTTCATCAAGAGCCTCTCTCCCTCTCCATTTTGGCCGGCCACCACCTCTAGGTCGCCGGAATACCCCCAAAAATCCCCAAAACCCCATTTCTCCAGATTTTCTCCCCATTTCCAGATCTGAACCGTAGGTTCCCCGGATCGTTTCTTCCGTCGCCGTGCTTGCTCGGCATCGTTCTTCCGCTAACGACTCGGTAATAACTCGATCCTTTAATGTTCTCATAACCCATTTGTGTTTTTGTGAAACCCTAATAAAACTAGGTTGGATGTTGTTCTAATATTGTTTTGCCATGGCAGCAATCTCATCTCCGTAGTTAGCATTTGTGTGACGGCCTCGTTGATCGTCATCCTCGGTGCTAGGCAAGTGAAACTTGCCACTTAGGGTTTTGGGCCATGTCTTAGGCCATTTGCTTGTGTAGGCGTAAAAGAGACTAGGCGACGAAATGATACTCGCCTAGGCGCAATTCCAGGATCTAGCTTGACAACGAAGTTAGATCCGTCGTTTATCATGTTGCATAACTACCATGTCATGTTTAATTTTAATTAACGGTACGCGAATTAATTGTCATCCATGTTATTCATGTTGAATGTCGCATTCGTAGCACACGCTACAATACTTGTGTTTCCTGGCTCGTGTTCCAGAAGCGGGCCATGTGAGTTGGTTGATAGCCAATGCCCGATCTACTTGTTTCCAGCTAGGCACCTGTGTTGCAGGCATAACCCTACGCCAAATTGTGAACCTAATAACAAGCTCTTGTGCGGGGCAACCCTGGCTCATTTACTGAGCATCGTGTGCAGGGACCCTGGCTTGTTTATGTAGGAATATGATGCCCTCGAGGCCATTTATTCCTGTGTGAATAGCACAAACATCTTGTTCGAAATAACAGTAAGCTGTTTGGTAATAATTTATCTAAGTCATATTGTAATGTAGTCAACATTAGATATCAACTTAGGTAAAGTCCTGAGACTTTATGCAAGGTCAAACGGGTATCGAGATGAGTATCTCGATCATGGAGAAACGTTTGACCGTCTGTAGCATAAGTCTAAAATGGTTCGTGGTCGTAGATGTTTCGAGACAAGGATATCGAAACATCGGATAGACCATTGTGTCTTAGTCTTCACCGTTTAGCGATGGCGATGATCTCATGATCGCTTGACTTGGTGAAGTCGAAGACGAGACACAGGTGCTCATTAGAATGAGTTCACTGAACGATCCACTAGAGTTATCATATGGTTATATTGACCAATCTGTCAGTGATAACTCTGAGTGATGATAGGATAGTTGGTCTTTTGACTTGAGGTCATTTTGACAAACCTGTGCGTGAACAGTGCCACTTATATCAACTGACCTAGCTTCGAGGCAAGGCCTGTCGAAAGGTCTTTTGATTGGGTGTCACTTGAAACGTACGAGGCGAGTAATGACCAAGAGAGGATTCGTCTCTCCCGATCAATGGGAGTTAGTGTCGTAGAGTTAGTTCGGTCTTTAGTAAAAACTCTGCGCAGAGTATGTTGGAAGAAGTCCAACATTAGTTGACTAAAGATCGATAGAAACTAACCGGAGTCAAGTTATTGGGGTTGACAGTTTGACCGTACCCGAGACTTGATCTACACGACACAATTTAGACGAAGAGATTATAACTGCGGAAATCATCACGGAAACAGTCAGGTGGTCCCGACAATACTCATGTCAATGAGTCAACCACATAATGATGATTCCTGAAGCAGGGACGGCAACCTCTGCTCGTGGTCACTGCCGTATAGGGCTTCGAGCCCAACCTGTTGTAAGGGTCAGGCTGTAGGGTCTCACACAGAGTGCAACGCTTCGTCTAGTAATAGGTAGAAATTAGTTAGGGAGAATAATTGCATTTTTGATGCAAGGGATGAAATAATTGCATTTGATGCAATATGGTAATTTAAGCTTAGATAGGGACTATTTTGCATTTAATGTAAAAGCGATTAAATGTGTATTAAATTGTTTAATACAATATTTAATAATATAAACGCAAGGAAAAGTTCACGGGTAAGACGGGAATGTCCCGGTCTAGACCCAGGTTCGAACGGCGTCCAAATCGGACGCCAAACATAAAAGTTATGGCCAAAACAGTGTAAACCCCAAAGCCCATCAGCCCAAAGGGGCTGATAAACCCAGGAAAAGAGGTGGGGGCCCGCTGACACGGGCGTCAGCCTGCTGACGCAGGCTGACGCCCGCGTCAGCGGGCCCACCCGCTGACGCGGGCGCCCGCGCCAGCTGGGCGCGTGCACCGCACGCGCCCAGACAGGCGCGTGCAGCGCATGCGCCTCGGGGCGCGTGCACTGCACGCGCCTGGCTCGGGCTGCGCACGCAGGTCAATGCAGTGGGGCCCCTGGTGGGCCCCACACGCCTAGGGTTGCGAACCCTAGGCAGATTTTCTTGACGGCTGGGTTTTGTGCTTTAGGTGGGGTTTTGGCTGAACTTTGGACACTCAATTGGAGGGTCAAACGAACTCCGATTGACGAACGGTTTTTTCCTATGCGTTCACCATTGAACGCTTGTCGTATTGATAGGTTGTATCAATCCTGAAGTTCAACGGTGAGTGAGTTAAAATTCACGGAAGTTTGCACTTTGTGAAGTGCAAACTAACTTGATTTTAATTAACCCATTATTTAGTCCCACATCGGATTTTGAGAAAAGGGGAGAGTCCGCCGCCTATATAAATAGGGGTCTCCCCCCTTCCTCAAAACTCGTCCCAAGCTCTAGATCTGAGCGGCTCTCGTAAATATTGGAGCACGCTCGGATCTACGCTTAAATAAATATTTCTCTATCTCCCTAAAATTCTGCCTTACTCCTGCGGGCTCTAGCAAAGCCACAAAGGAGTTCGGATTCTGAATCTGAAATCTTGGCGGAGGTTTCACTCGCGTGAAATTTTCTTCGGCGCGTGGTTGGCTCAGCGGCACGGGGATTGATCGCCTCGGGATGCGGAGCGGTTCGGGGAGCGGTTCAAGGAGCGGCTCGGCGTGGGACGGGAGCAGCTCGGAAGACGGCGCGGAACATCTCGCCTGCTCCAGGGCTGAGATTCCGGGTATGTGGTTAAAGTATTTTATTAGCATTAGTTTAGTTTAATCGCAGTAGGCTAGATCCTTCTTGGGATGGTCAGATCCATCCCAAGTCGGCATAGATCTTGTCATAGGGTCTTGGACCTTAGGGCCAAATCCTAAAAATAAGTTTTAACTGTATGTTAATTAGTTAACATAGTTTTTCTTCCGCTGCTTTTGTTTTTTGTGTCTATGTTCCGTCCGACTTAGGACGGGCATAGAGTTTTTTGTGCCCTAAGGGACCGCCAATTCCCAACAGTGGTATCAGAGCCTAGGTTTGCGTAGCCGATCTAGGTACTGCGATTTCATTAAACTTATTAATGCCTTTTAAATACTTTTAAATTTTAAAGTTATTAGATAATTTTAAAAATGTTTTTGAAGTTAAAAATTCTACGTGATAAATTTTTGGACATAAAAATTTTTAAAATTTATGTGATAATTTTAAAAACTAATTTTAATTATTTAAAAAGTTTAAATTTATTTTGGATGCCTAAAAATTCTTTATATGATAATTCTTTTTTTAAGCATGGAAATTTTAAAATGGTGGTTTTAAATTTATGTGATAAATTTTAAAATTGATTTTAAGGCTTTAAATTTATGCGATAAGTTTAAAATATTTTTGATGTTTAAAAATTGTATATGATAATTTTTTGAACATGGAAAACTTTTAAAGTAATGTTTTAAATTTATAAGATATTTTTAAAACTGTTTTTAAAAGTCTAAAAATTGTTTATGCGATAAACTTAGTTTATTTAATTGTTAAATAGATATACACTTTCATTTTATGTTAATAAAATTAGTGTAGCTTTATTTTAATGGCTTGTTAATCTTGTCCCTTATTTGATAACACAAGACAACCCTTTAGGTTAGCCATTAAAAATGATTAAAATTTATTACTTGAATTTTAATGACATGCTATGCTTTAATAAATCATTAACAACAATATTAAGACCTAATTCCTGATTAGGGTAGTCCTTTAAATGAATTTTCAATTCTAATTGTTATAATTAATTTTCATTAAAGGACTTCGCTTTCTAGCGTTGTTAATAATTTATTAAAATCCTAATAACGATTAGGGCAGCACGTGAACCTTATAGTTGATAAGGACTTAATAAAAGTTATTAAACACATCCTAAAATTTTGAATTTAAGGATTTAACTAGTTGATAGGATTAATTAGTTGTTAATAAAAGCTGTTTAGTCTATGGCATACATACAAAAATGACAAGCTTCATTCAATGGACCATGATCCAGTCAATGTGATTGGCTAAGAGTTCTGGGTCAACCCTTGCTAGTCCAAGGGGTAGTGATCCTGGCTTAGTCAATTCCCTGGCTGAGTTCCGCTGGACCGCAATGTCGCGAATCACGATTGTATGACACCCTGGACTATATCTAAGTCAAATACGTTAATGATATTTTTCAAGATTAGCCGTAGCCCTCCTTGTTTTAGGGGTTAGCAACTATAGGGCCCGTGTTACAGTTGTTGAGATACACTGAAGCTGTGACAGGGCAACCTTGTAGAAACCAACTTCTTAAATACATAAGATGACATCTTGACTTGACCCAAACCGACGTTGTCGTGAATACACCGAGCGGCGGCGCAAGTTTAGTCAAGGATGTGGTCTGCCTAGATGTAGTCTAAGACCTGACCCAAACCGACGTGTCGTGCATACACCGAGCTGAGGGGCAAGTCAGGCTAGACATGAAAACAAGGGTCTGACTAGACTAGACATTGTGATTTGGATGAGCACACTCATGATCACGAATGGCTAGGGGCAAAAACCGATTAAGAGAGTCATATCCGATATGATCGATGAAGAGTCATCTTCCGATCGCAGAGTCAATCAACTTGTTGAGCTACACTCAAGGTTGTTTAGACTCAAGGTGATTGGAACTCTTACCCATTAATTTTAATTCGATTAAATCGTTCGTTATTAAGCTTTAAAACGTTCGTAAAAATAGTGGGAGGATATAGATAGATAAAAGCCAATCTACCTATATTTAATAATGAACATATGCTAAAACTAGGGCAAGACTATGTTTACCGTAGGAATTAAAATATAATATTTTAATAAGTTAATTGGTCAAACAGTTGATTAATTGAATATCAAGTTAAATTCTAATTGATATAATTAAACTATATTCTCGTTGACATTAAATGACCTTCTAAAGAACAGACTTAAGAAATATGATTTCATTAAGTTCTGGGTCCAATAAATAAATTAAAGCTACATGTCACTCGTCTCTATATGAGGCAGCTTGAACATATAGGACATTCAAAGTATGTTTCTCCCTACAACTTGTCGAGCTACCCTCAAGGTTGTATGGACAAACAATTTTGATCCGCAAAGTTCGAAAATTCGATCAAACCGTTTGAGTCGAATACGAGTGCATGAGCGGTGCAAGACTATGTATCCCAACCGGATCTTGAGACAAGCAACTTCTTGAGCTACACTCAAGATTGCAAAGCTCAAGCGTTTGGATACATAAGTTGCTTGCATAGCTATTTATTTATGTTGATATCTAAATGTGATTTAGAAAAGTAAGAAGGCACTTCGGAAAGTCAATTGAGAAAGTTAGTTTAATTTATCATTAGTAAAGGCATAAGTAGGAGGAAATGAAAATGTGACATATTTTGATGTCACGATTTCAGAATAAATTGTTTTACAAAAGACGTTTAACACATTTTGACGAATGTCGTCACATTGCTTCTGAAGTAATGTTTTGTGTTAAGTAATTTGTAAATAACTAAATGTATATTAAATGTTGATATATAAATACACAAGATAGTAGCAAACTTATATGGTAAAATTAGACTAGGCCGTATCAAGAGATTAAGCTTCACAAGTCACATAAAGAGGGGTCTGACCTCTCGTATTATGAAGTCTACGGACACTTGTGAGTCTTAGCATCTTAGATACAAAGGCCGAAACCCATCTGTAAGACAGTGGGAGAATGAGTTGTCGAACTCAGTCTAGTACATACTGATGTACCCGAGTCTAGATTAACCAAAATAAGTTATTCATATATTTTATTAAGACACGTGTTCTTGATGAAACACAAGTCTGATAAAATAAAGAACGAAATGACTAAAGTATTTAAACTGGTTCGATTAGATCGAATGGTCAAATACTTAGCTAAATAAAATCTTGTGTAATTAAAAGAAAATGTGATTTTCTCTCAAGTCAAGTCTGTTAACACATCAGAGTGTTAAAAGGTATGAATCACACTTAGTTAGACTTGGTGCGATCCATAAATCAGTGACTCTGAGTTAAGTCCTCCCTCTGGGTTAAGTCCCAGATAGTAATGCCTAGGTTTTGATAAGGACGTTATCAATAATATATTCAATAAATCAATCGTAAGGAAGTTGTATTATTACTCGAATCTCGTGAGACGGATTGTCGAGTTAGACATCATAACTGATGATGACTTAGTCAACTTCTAGGATGAAATTCGGAGTAGTAACTCCGATTTAAAACTTGATGCAGGTCCGTGTGCGTAAATAAATTTGAGAATTTAGTTTACGTGCCCAAGGAAAATGTTTCCTCACTTTCTGCAAGTAAATCTTTAAGTTTGGTGCAGAAAAGAAAATAGTGAAGTACAATAATGTTGGACGGGAACGATTTTCATCCTAATTTCTTTAAAACGGATTATGATGAAACCGGTTTCACCAACAGATGTGAACAGGTCTACTCGGACCAAAGCCGATGTAAAACGCTTAAGTTGACCATGAAAATTTGCGCATTCACTTATAAGTTCGTTTTTCTAAATATGATTTAGACGAACCAACTTATATGAATTAGCCAGATAGTTTTCAAGGTCAGTGGGAGCGTGTAAATTACATGCGAGACATCAAAGAGATGGAACATACATTTTGACAAAGTAATCAAAAGGTTTGATACTTTATCAAGAATAGATATGAGCCATTTAAAAATGACCATTAACAAATTTAAATGATTATCGTAAGATACGATAAACTGGATAAGATCCAAGTAAAATAAAATATTATGGATTCCGACAGACCAAATGAATTATTTGAATGAGATTCAAATGGTTGGTCTAACACAAACATAAAAACCCCTTAAGTCTATAGAGTAGACGGTTTTAGCAGATCCACTCACGAAGGCTCTATCACATGAAGTCAGGAAAACTTATGTGTAAAAACGATATTAGATATCGAGATAAATGGGCCTGAGTGCAAGTGGGAGATGTAGGAATATGATGCCCTCGAGGCCATTTATTCCTGTGTGAATAGCACAAACATCTTGTTCGAAATAACAGTAAGCTGTTTGGTAATAATTTATCTAAGTCATATTGTAATGTAGTCAACATTAGATATCAACTTAGGTAAAGTCCTGAGACTTTATGCAAGGTCAAACGGGTATCGAGATGAGTATCTCGATCATGGAGAAACGTTTGACCGTCTGTAGCATAAGTCTAAAATGGTTCGTGGTCGTAGATGTTTCGAGACAAGGATATCGAAACATCGGATAGACCATTGTGTCTTAGTCTTCACCGTTTAGCGATGGCGATGATCTCATGATCGCTTGACTTGGCGAAGTCGAAGACGAGACACAGGTGCTCATTAGAATGAGTTCACTGAACGATCCACTAGAGTTATCATATGGTTATATTGACCAATCTGTCAGTGATAACTCTGAGTGATGATAGGATAGTTGGTCTTTTGACTTGAGGTCATTTTGACAAACCTGTGCGTGAACGGTGCCACTTATATCAACTGACCTAGCTTCGAGGCAAGGCCTGTCGAAAGGTCTTTTGATTGGGTGTCACTTGAAACGTACGAGGCGAGTAATGACCAAGAGAGGATTCGTCTCTCCCGGTCAATGGGAGTTAGTGTCGTAGAGTTAGTTCGGTCTTTAGTAAAAACTCTGCGCAGAGTATGTTGGAAGAAGTCCAACATTAGTTGACTAAAGATCGATAGAAACTAACCGGAGTCAAGTTATTGGGGTTGACAGTTTGACCGTACCCCAGACTTGATCTACACGACACAATTTAGACGAAGAGATTATAACTGCGGAAATCATTACGGAAACAGTCAGGTGGTCCTGACAATACTCATGTCAATGAGTCAACCACATAATGATGATTCCTGAAGCAGGGACGGCAACCACTGCTCGTGGTCACTGCCGTATAGGGCTTCGAGCCCAACCTGTTGTAAGGGTCAGGCTGTAGGGTCTCACACAGAGTGCAACGCTTCGTCTAGTAATAGGTAGAAATTAGTTAGGGAGAATAATTGCATTTTTGATGCAAGGGATGAAATAATTGCATTTGATGCAATATGGTAATTTAAGCTTAGATATGGACTATTTTGCATTTGATGCAAAAGCGATTAAATGTGTATTAAATTGTTTAATACAATATTTAATAATATAAACGCAAGGAAAAGTTCACGGGTAAGACGGGAATGTCCCGGTCTAGACCCAGGTTCGAACGGCGTCCAAATCGGACGCCAAACATAAAAGTTATGGCCAAAACAGTGTAAACCCCAAAGCCCATCAGCCCAAAGGGGCTGATAAACCCAGGAAAAGAGGTGGGGGCCCGCTGACACGGGCGTCAGCGGGCCCGCCCGCTGACGCGGGCGCCCGCGCCAGCTGGGCGCGTGCGCCGCACGCGCCTGGCTCGGGCTGCGCGCGCAGCTCAATGCCTAGGCAGATTTTCTTGACGGCTGTGTTTTGTGCTTTAGGTGGGGTTTTGGCTGAACTTTGGACACTCAATTGGAGGGCCAAACGAACTCCGATTGACGAACGGTTTTTTCCTATGCGTTCACCATTGAACGCTTGTCGTATTGATAGGTTGTATCAATCCTGAAGTTCAACGGTGAGTGAGTTAAAATTCACGGAAGTTTGCACTTTGTGAAGTGCAAACTAACTTGATTTTAATTAACCCATTATTTAGTCCCACATCGGATTTTGAGAAAAGGGGAGAGTCCGCTGCCTATATAAATAGGGGTCTCCCCCCTTCCTCAAAACTCGTCCCAAGCTCTAGATCTGAGCGGCTCTCGTAAATGTTGGAGCACGCTCGGATCTAAGCTTAAATAAATATTTCTTTATCTCCCTAAAATTCTGCCTTACTCATGCAGGCTCTAGCAAAGCCACAAAGGAGTTCGGATTCTGAATCTGAAATCTTGGCGGAGGTTTCACTCGCGTGAAATTTTCTTCGGCACGTGGTTGGCTCAGCGGCACGGGGATTGATCGCCTCGGGATGCGGAGCGGTTCGAGGAGCGGTTCGGGGAGCGGTTCAAGGAGCGGCTCGGCGTGGGACGGGAGCAGCTCGGAAGACGGCGCGGAACATCTCGCCTGCTCCAGGGCTGAGATTCTGGGTATGTGGTTAAAGTATTTTATTAGCATTAGTTTAGTTTAATCACAGTAGGCTAGATCCTTCTTGGGATGGTCAGATCCATCCCAAGTCGGCATAGATCTTGGCATAGGGTCTTGGACCTTAGGGCTAAGTTAAAAAGGTTTTAACTGCATGTTAATTTAGATTAACTTAGTTTTTCTTCCGCTGCAAATGTTTTTTGTGTCTATGTTCCGTCCGACTTAGGACGGGACTAGAGTTTTTTGTGCCCTAAGGGACCGCCAATTCCCCAACAGTTTACGTGTGGGATGGGGTAAGGGTTAAGCGGCCATTCAACTGGGAGTATGCCCGATCAGCAACTTCAGTTGTAAGGCGTAAACTCTGGGTTCTGGGGTAGTGTTAAGCGGCCAATCAGTGTGAATGTCAAACAGCTCAGCTGTAAGGCGTAAACATCTACAAACAACTTGAAACGTGACTAGTGAAAAGATTGAGATTGTTAGTAGCTTGGCTACTCTTGACATGCCGTGATAATTGTTTTCTTGCACCTATTGTTACAACATGCCTTACTTGTGCTCTCATACCAAAATTGCCATGACATGCATACTATAACTGCTAGGTTGTTAGTTTACCTTTCTTTCAGTTTCCTTGCCCAAGTCTTTTAGACTTGCTGACATGTGCCCCTTTACTCTTTTGGGCGACACATGTTAGACCTGAGCCTGAGTTCATTGTTGAGGACGAGGTGTTTGCGGACGTCGAGACCGAGCCTGTGTTTGACGAGGGCTTCGTGGACACGGGCGATCAGTCGTAGAGGCTGTTTGTGTTCTTCGTTTTAGACTATTTTCGTTGTCGGTGCGTGGCACCAATACTTTGTTATGTTTGTCTTTGTTTGGCCTTGTTCTGGGCATTTAGACTCTTTCTTTTAGCCTGGTGGCTTTTCTGGATGTTGAACTTAATTTTAATGTTGGACAATGCTGAGATTGAGATTTTATTTCTGTCTCTCCTTGTGTTATTATTGTTGTTCCGTTTGTGGTTACATGGACCTGCTTATGTTTTATTGACACTTATCGGGTTTGGGGCTTCACAGCTCCACTCTCGTGCGGACCTTTTCACGTCTCTCCTCCATTCTAGGGAAGCGGGGCGTGACACATAATCTTCAAGTTGTCCTTGAGTTGGGGTAGAAATTGCAAATAAAGTTTGTAATTTATGTGGAAGATCATCACAAATGTGCATTGAAAATTTATTCCATAATGCAAGGGGGTCGATCGGCACACATTCGATAAGAATAATACAAAACAGTCTTCGTAATTGATATCCTGTTTTCATAATTGAAGCCTCAAAAAGACATTGTCTCCACTCGGAATCATCTTCAAGAAGACCTCTTGCAATACATGTTGCTTTGAATGTAGGGTACTCGATAGAATTGAATGTGCGTAAATTTTCCCACGATGTTGGCCCTTTAACAACTGTTAGTAGCAACCGTACATAAAATCTCTCACCAGAATTAGGGGAGGCAAAATACATTCTGCCAATTGCATATCCAGATTGTCTTGGAGTCCAGACCTTTGTTGACGAATGCCACACAAACTTTTGAGGAAATTCTTGATATGTGAGATCATGTGCATACACATGTAAAGTGCAACATGTAAAAAATTCAGTCAAAGTTGTCTTATCATTTTCAGCCCTAGACCTTATTGCATCTACATCTTCATCTGGATCAAAAATAACACGGTGTTGCCCTGGTAAATGAAGTATCAATCTTTGAACTGACGGAATCTCTTGATGCAAAGGATGCTCAAATATTCGCCAGGCAGCCTCAGGTGGTCCAATATATCTTGCATCAAGGTATTGTTGGATATCATTTACTGCGCCCAATACCATTGTGGTCCGATCATGACCTTTATAAATATACTTATGAATGTACTTCACACATCTTACCCCAGCACAAACTTCGACATTAATGTGGCAGTTAAAGCGCCTTGAGAGATACCTGTTGTGTGGCACAACATCTCGGTTATCAACCTGATGCCCCCTTACAGTATATAGATGCCCATTATTACGACGACGGTAAATAGGATATTGATCGACTCCGGGCGTACACCCAAAAAAGAGCGACCGTGTAGTTTTACCGCAAGCGCACGGTGTAGCGGCGAGCGGGTTATCGAACACAGGGAGGACGAATGACGGTGCCTTCTCCGAACAACCTGGCTATAGGAACAGAAAAAGGGGAATTTGCCTTTTGGCGATCCTGTCACAATCGTCAGACAAAGTATGGATGTATAAAATCAAATAAAGGACGCCTAGGGAATGGGGAATCCCCGCTACTCACCGTATCTCGTCAATGTGATTCATTGGTATCACAATTGCTAGGGTAGAATTTCGGATGAACTAGTTGCAACTGAATGTAAAACCTAGCTCACGCTCTCGCGCTGTTGCCGGTCTATAGCTAACCTAGGGTTGGGTCCAATCTCTTGCAAACCCTAGCCTAGGCGAGCTAGCATTAGGATCAACATCATCGTTCAATCACGCCCCGAGCCCACTCTCGTGCAAACTCAGGCCGCGACCTAGGTTGGGATAGTTCCTACCCGTCCAATCTCTTGCAAACGGATATCGGCATGGAATTGCAACCTAGAACCCTAGTATCGGTCCAATCTCTGGAAAACCGATACTACGGAAACTCAATTTCAACCCAATTCAGATTTCTAGGGTTTCCTATCGAATTGGGATCCAATCTCTTGCAAATCCCAATTGATATGAACACCTAGCTATCCGTGTTAAATCGATCCCAAACTAACCCTAATAGCAATTCTAGCAATATTTCTACCAAATCATCACAAATCATAAATTGGGCTTGTAGGGTTCATCCCCACGCCCCAAGACGTAAGGACTACTCACGATTCATAGCACAAATACAAAAATAGTCAATGGAATTAACAAGAGAATTCATCGCAATATTCAAATAAGCAATAAGTATTTTTAAAGGAGAGGGAGACAAACCAATAGAGTTCTCCAAGAATCCAACAAAAATAAACTTTTCTCCCCTCTCCAATCACAATAATCAAAAGCTAAAAAGTTTAATCTAAAAAGCTGCAAAAAGTAAAGTAAAAAGCCCCCTAACCTAGGTCAAAAACTGGGGTTAAATACCCCCCAAAATCGTCCAAAAAACTGTGACCAAAATGCCCCTACGCAGCCTGAAAATCACAATTTACGCTACAGGCAGCGCGGCTCACTCGGCCGAGTGACAAAAGTCGCTCGGCCGAGTAAGAAACCCTGAAAATTTCCTGTAAGTCTGGGTCTTCGGGGGTCTTCACGTCGGGGGTCGCTCGGCCGAGTGAGTTGTCGTCACTCGGCCAATGGCTTCTATGCACTCGGGCGGTCGGTAATTTCCACTCGGCCGAGTGGGTCTTCTGAAGCTCAGGCAGACGAAAAACAGTAAGTTGGCTCTTTTGGATGGGCGTCGTCTGAATGCCACTCGGGCAGACGGGGTCTCGTCACTCGGCCGATGTGGCTTCCGATGCTCGGCCGAGTGCACATATGAAGCGTGTCCGATCTGGCCGGCCGAGCGGGGTCTCGCTGGTCGGCCGAGTGACTCCTTCACTCGGCCGAGTGAGACACCAAAAATGCCCAAACAGCTTGTTTTTGCCTCCTCGTCGCTCTTGCGACGTTCTTTCTTCTTCCGCTCCTCTCCAATGGCAAAATACCCCTCGGGGAGGTCATCGGTGACACTCTGGAGTAGGCGTATCTCGGGATCACTCCAAATCGCTCCAAATCACCTGAAATACGACAAAAACAACAAATCGTGAAAAGCATCGCAATATCGTCGATATATCGTGAAAAACATGATTTGAGCGATCTAAATGGCATGCAAACATGCGGGAAAAAAGTGTAAAATATGGAGTGATCAAAATCCCCCAAGCTTACCTCTTACTCGTCCTCGAGGAAGATAAGTAAAAGGCGAGCCCGGTGGATTCATAAAATGAAAACGGCGGAAAAATGGAAAACGAAAAAAACGAAGAAGAAAGAAGAAAGCGAAGAGGGAAGCTGCTAGATCATTTTCTCAGGACGTGGGTTTTGCTTACTCATATAGCATGCACCGAATGTAACACACATGTCAAAGAATTTTATTTCGATATCATAGTATAATGGTGCAAATAGAAATAGGAAACCCAAGAACATTGTTATATCACGAAAAATGGAATAATTTTAGAATTAACATCGTCTGAATCATTTAAAGTGGTATACAATATCGCAGATCACACACTTTTCAATTGAATGCTTTCTATGAGGAGTATAAGAATATCACGCAATAGAATAGAAAGAATAGAAAAGCGTGGATTTCATGAAATGAGTGCTAGGCATAGATTTCTGGACTTCGTAAAGCTAAAAATAATCTCACCGAGTATAGAATATTACTTAGCCTAGGTTGTCGTGCAACGTCAAGTAGTCACTCTCTCACACATCATTGGATTCTCTCCCCCAATCTTATCTATAAGCATGGTGGCACAAAAACAATATTTTCATCCCCATTTTTATGAAGCTCCAAAAGTAATAAAAATAAAAACAAAAAGAGGGAAAGAAAGAGAGAACATGAGATGTGATCTTTTATTGAGGTTCTTTTCTCTTTTCTTTTCTTTTTCTTTTCTTTTTCTCTTTTTTTTTCTTTTTTTTTTTGAATTCATATATACACAATGATCCCAATCAAAGAGAATTAAGGATATACAAGAATTTTTCTTTTTCTTTCTTTGGGAAATTTGGAGCTAGGAATTAATAGCGGGGGAAATGCCATATGTTAGAATCGCTAAGGGGAGATTCACCAATGATTTTAAAATAGAGAATTGATGTTCAAGATATGTGGAGAAAGAAATAAATATGTCTCTCAGTTCACTCTATAAGACGTGCACGACAACTTCAGCAGGGTAATCTAATCTACTCAGTTTCGATCACAAAAAAGCTAGACTAATCCAGATTTATCACAGCTAACATCATTCAATCATCCTGAAGTGAAATGTACAAATCATGCATATAGAAGTGATATAGGAAAAGAAAACGGTACTCCAGATATAAGCATTCAATGCGTGAATATTGGTGTGTTTTCTGCGATAGCATACATATGAATATTCAGACTCAGCTAATAATAAAATTTCATCCATTTTCATGCTGAAAAAGTGTGGGTTACTATCTCTAAGTGCAAGGCAAATCATAGCATATGATATCAGAAATAAAATCTAAAACATGACAAATATAGCATGCATATATAGAGAAAGCTAACGCCACGTAATCATCATCACAGAAAAGTCATCTCTAGCATGAGATGAAAAAAGAAATAAAGATAAAGAGGGAAAGATAAAACTATATACAATGCAGCACTCAAAGAAAGTAAGAAAAACGTGATGCATGGTAAAAAGAAGAAAAAGTGATGAAAATGAGTGCAAATGCGGAAAATGGCGTGAAAAAAAACCAAAAATAAAGGTGGTAAATCGAAAAGAACGTGAGAACTCACTCCCCCAAGCTAAAGTGCACAATGTCCTCAATGTGCGAAGTGTGGCACACTGAGAGACGCGTAATGTGAGGGGTAGGTGAGGATGCATGCATGATGAAAAAGAAAATAAAAATAAAGAAATGAAAAATATGATGCGGACATGATGCATGCAGATAGAGGAGTGAAATAGATATATAAGTGTGTCACCAAAAAACTCTCCCTCTCTCCCAAAAATGATATATAAATATATGATCAAAATGTGTATCCAGAACAGTGAGGGGAGGGGGTGGGCAAAAGTGTCAGGACCCAGCAGAGACGGGCAGCAGGACGGCAAGAGAGATCAATGGCATCAAGGGTGCCTAAGAAGGTGGGGCTGCGCCGTCTCCTTCCTGAGACGGAGGAGGAGGTGGTGGTGGCGGTGGCTGGGGAACAGACTGATGAGAGGGTGTGGGTGTGGGTACGGAAGCAGGCTGGGTGTGGGTAGGAGTGGGGGTGGGTACAGAAGCATGCTGGGTGTGGGTAGGAGTGGGGGTGGGTACCTGCTGGGTGGGTGCGGGTACGGGTACGGAAGACGCGAGGGAGCCGGTCGAGAATCTGCGTGAGGCAATAGTGAATGCCTGGGAGAAGGTCGAAACGGCTGGCCATGGTGGTGACGGTGGCATACATGGTCCTAAGGTCGCCTCTGAGGGCACTCACCGCCCCCTCGAGAGCATGAATGCTTAGAAGTACAGTGTCAGGGGGAGGTGGTGCAGAGGGACGCACCTGTCTGTGCTGTGCAGGACGAGGCTGGCGTACTCGGGTGGCGTAGGTGATGAGCTCAGTAGGCATGTGGAGGTAGGGTGCTGTGCTCACAAGTGTGGGCCTAGCCTCAGGGCGAGGCTGGGACGCAGGCTGGCATGAAGTGGAAGCAACAGTAGCGGAAGTGGAGTATAGAAGTGGCGACGAGGCGGCCAGAGAGGTCGGTGACACAGAAGTGAAGACAGACGTCACCACACTCTTAGAAAGTACGGCTGCGGTGGGGACAGAAGTGACTACCACTGGGGAGGAAGTGTGTGGTTCGAAAGGCGAAATCCCAGCGGAGATCATGCTAGCCATGGTCTCCACGACCACAGCAAAAGAGGGCTCTCCACTCTCAACGAAGGTCGGTGGGCGCTCGGGAAGTGCAGAACAAAGGGGCTCAACGGACAGAGGGCCAGCAGGGGTGGAAGTGTCGGTGGTGGCGGTGGTGGCGGTGGTGGGCTCAGCAAGTGTGCTCCCGACACCGGCAGAAGTGTGGACAGATGTGTCGGGAGCAGCAGAAATATCAGGCTGCTGAGGGGCCACGGGGTCAGCGGGTGCAGCTGGGTCAGCGGGTGCAGCGTGGGCCTGCTCGGCCTCCTCGGCCTCGAGCACGTAGGCGGCGAGGATCAGTAGATCCATCGCCGGGAGCCAGTCCACCTGTGCTGGTGCAATCTGTGTCCTAGCTGGGCTCGGAAGAATCATGTAATCGGTACCGAATGGACCATGCAGCCAGACCCAATGTCGCTGACCGTGCGGACGAAGCATCTTCATCCGGGCCAAGACATCTATGGACAGTGAAGTGGGGCCCGGAGAACGACGCAAATCGGCCGGTAGGTCCTCGCCGGTCATCAAGGTAAGAAGTGTGATCAGACCGCCGCAGCATATCGGTGAGCGAGCGCCCACCGATACGATGATGCGGTCCAAAAACCAGCTCGCGATATCAATCACGACGGCGGGGACCAACTCGTCACTGTCCCTAGCTAGAACTCTGGGACGCGTCATCGCATAGAGCATATAAAGCTCTGGCATGGACATCGTCCCAGGCTCATACCTCGCCAAAAAGGTAGTCGCCATAAGGCGCTGAGCTATGCGGAGGTAGGGATGGACGATGGCCGAGGCCTTGGCCCTACTAGGGTCAAAGGCGACAGGTAGACCCGTGATCCGGGCCCAGAAGGCGCCGGAATCGAACGAAGGTGGGGGAATGTGAGTGGGGGCGTAACCACGGTCGGTCCCAGGGACATCGGGCCACAAGAAGAATGCTCTCATCATACCGAGAGTGACCTGGCACTCCCGGTCCATGAACCTAAACGAGCATCCCTCGTCGGTCCGGGCGATAGAACTAAGGACCTCAAGTGTCGGACGGAGAAACGTGTCCGCCGACACCTGGAAGAAATCTCGCCAGCCCACGTTGTCATACAACGTGAGCATCCCCTCGAGTACCCCCAGGCGTCCTAGGTCTGCAAGGTGTGCGAACCTGGAGGGTACGATCGAGCGCTGGGAAATGCGCTCGAAGACGACGCGGTGTGCGTCATCTCGGAACGTAATCCCGAGCGGCCCGACAAGTGGAGCCGGTGGCGGTGGTACGGGCTGTGGGATGGCAGGGAGCGGCTGTGCGGGGTGTGCGGGCTGTGCGGGCTCTGCAGGCTGTGCGGGGTGTGCGGGGCCTGTAGGCTGTGCTGGGTGAACGGGGTATGGTGGAGTAGGCGGAGGAGAGTCCTCCACCTCGTGGGAGGGGCCGGCATCATCCGACCGCTTCCGCTTGGCGGAAGCTCTCCTCGACCTCGGCCGTGTCTGGGGCGGCATATGGCCCCCGGGTGCTCACCAAAGACGTGAAAAATGCGGCGTGCGTAAAATAAAGGAAAGAGTATACCGCGACACGCCGCGAGAGCAAAGCTATGGAAGCGTGCGAAGACGATGCCTCCACGTAGCCCAAAACGATCCCTGGAAGCTCCCCTGGGCTCCCCTAAGCTCCCCAAATTTACCTGCGCATAAAACGAAGAGATTAGCGTGTAATATTCAAAACGTATGGGGGTTATGGGTAGAATAGATAGAAATTGAATTTAATTTGGGTTTGGGGTTCGTTAGACACATGGATCGTCAAGAAATACGAGAGAGAGGAGAAAATAGGGCGAGTAAGGCGTTACCGGAGTTGGCCGGAGGTGTGGCCACCGGCGGCGACTCGGGCGAGGCGCGGCGACGTTCGGCCGGAGTTGGGTGGCCGAGCGCCGGCGTGGGCGGCTGGGTCGGGCGAGTGAGGGGGAAGTCGCAGCGGGCGTAGGAGAGACAGGGCGCGGGCTCGGGCAGAAAATCGATAATAATGCTTCGAATTCCGCGCCAAGCCCGCAGCGACTTATATAAGGAAATGTTACGACTCGGCCGAGTGACTAAGTCGCTCGGCCGAGTGATCGTAACGGAAATATTTTTGAAATCCCCCCCCCCCCCCCCGCATATGACTCGGCCGAGTGGCCTTGCCATACTCGGCCGAGTGGAATAAGTCCATTCGGCCGAGTGGCTCAAGCTACTCGGCAAGACTCGCCCTAGGAGCGTATCAGTTTTACTCGGCCGAGTGAATATATATACTCGGCCGAGTAGCAATTATACTGAAATCAAGAAAAGAAACAGAGAGTTGGGTACAGCAGACTTCCCACGTTCGAGAGCCGCTCGGGCGGACGAACTTGTGTGCTCGGCCGAGTGACTAGTATACTCGGTCGAGTGAACCTTGTTTTCTGCTGTTTGTCTTCGTTTGGGCTCTAAACTCTGTTTTTCTTCCTCCAGTCGATTTCATCTTCCTCCTAAGCATCGAGCGCATTCCTGGAGCGCTCCTTGTCGCCTCGTTCATCCTCCTAATGATTGATTTCCCTATCTCCTCTCCTGTCAAGAAAAATAGGACCCGTTATCACGAAATTTTTGGCCGAACGACTCAAAACACTAATAACTTCTAAAACAAAAGTAAAAGAAAAGTAAAAATAAAGCGATAACCGTCGGGTTGCCTCCCGACAAGAATTTTGAGCTGAAGACCGGACTAGTAGTTCTGATGCAGCAGGATCCATTTCATGGGAACGCCCATGAAAATCCTCACTACCATATCCAGCTATTTTTGTCGAAGTGCGCCACATTTCAGATGCCGGGCGTCACTTTAGATGCCATCAGACTGCGCCTCTTCCCCTTCACATTAAAGGACAAAGCTCTTTATTGGTTGAGGACGCAAGCTGACGGAGTCTTTACCTCATGGGACGAGTTGGCGAGTGCGTTCATTGACAAGTTCTATCCGCCCTCCAAGACGGTAAAGATTAGGAGTGCTCTTATGTCCTTCAAGCAAGGACCTCAAGAGACACTCTATGAGGCTTGGGAGTGTTTCAAAGATCTGCAACATCAATGCCCCCACCATAAAAATCCGAATTGGGTTGAAATTGAGTTTCCGTAGTATCGGTTTGCAAGAGATTGGACCGATACTAGGGTTCTCGGTTGCAATTCCATGCCGATATCTGTTTGCAAGAGATTGGACGGGTAGGAACTATCCCAACCTAGGTCGCGGCCCGAGTTTGCACGAGAGTGGGCTCGGGGCGCGATTGAACGATGATGTTGATCCTAATGCTAGCTCGCCTAGGCTAGGGTTTGCAAGAGATTGGACCCAACCCTAGGTTAGCTATAGACCGGCAACAGCGCGAGAGCGTGAGCTAGGTTTTACATTCAGTTGCAACTAGTTCATCCGAAATTCTACCCTAGCAATTGTGATACCAATGAATCACATTGACGAGATACGGTGAGTAGCGGGGATTCCCCATTCCCTAGGCGTCCTTTATTTGATTTTATACATCCATACTTTGTCTGGCGATTGTGACAGGATCGCCAAAAGGCAAATTCCCCTTTTTTTGTTCCTATAGCCAGGTTGTTCGGAGAAGGCACCGTCATTCGTCCTCCCTGTGTTTGATAACCCGCACGCCGCTACACCGTGCGCTTGCGGTAAAACTACACGGTCGCTCTTTTTGGGTGTACGCCCGGAGTCGATCAAGTTTTTGCCAAAAATCCCCACAAAAGAAAAACGTTGCTCCAAATAGTCCAAAAAGCCAAAAAGGAGCCAAAACCAAAAAAAAAATACAAATCAAATA
The DNA here is from genome assembly GCA_030789695.1 of Scilla litardierei. NCBI lineage: Eukaryota > Viridiplantae > Streptophyta > Magnoliopsida > Asparagales > Asparagaceae > Scilla > Scilla litardierei. The sequence goes on along the minus strand of CM061142.1, from coordinate 66,297,238 downwards.
GCTCCTACAAAAATCTAAAAAGAAAAATGAGAAACAAAGTCCAAAAAAAATATTTCTCTATCTCATTATCGGAGCCACAAAAATACTTGGAAAAACCAAGGCAAAAATCCTATTTTCCACTATCATATTCCTTTAGATGTGATGCCTCGAGCTAAGCTTAGGAGGGTGAATTCACTTGACCATATGAGTGAGTGCGACATTAGAGTGGATAGGTGCACGAATGGGGAAGTTTGATAATACTGAGACTTAGCGAATTACTTTAGCTATGGAGATTTCTTATGAATTGATATAAATATGTGAATGTCATGGTTTATTCTATTCTCCATTGCATGCTTGGTGTGATTCTTATTTGCTTCTGTTATGACTCTTGATTGAAAAGTGCATCGCCAACATTCGTATATTAAATTCTATGAAACGCGTGACGTGGATATGAATTGATTGTATGAATTTAGAGAATCCCTTTTGTTGTTCTTAAAAGCTTGCAAGTACCATGATTAAGTAAGATATGAAATCTTTATAGGATGCGATTCGTATTTTCTGAGTTATCGTGATGTGTAGCTTATGGCTTGAGATCTGAGAGAATAATCTAGCGACCCCTTCCACCTTATGTTCTTTCTCTTTCATTTCATTTCCTTTGTTTTCATCTCCCGAGTTCGTCTCTCTACTTATCTTCCTCGAGGACGAGTAAGAGTTAAGGTTGGGGGATTTTGATCGGTCCATATTTTACACCTTTTTTCCGCATTTTTTCATGCCATTCCGATTGCTCATATTGCGATTTTCACGATTATTCGATGATATTGCGTTACTTTTCACTATTTCTTGTTTTTGTCGGATTTCAGGAAATATGGAGCGATCAGGAGCAAAAATGAGCTTAAGAGACTCGTACGCGTACCGGAGCATCGCACATGGCCCTATCAAGAAGCTAACGGTGCTGGAGAATGAGTGGAAGAAGAAGAAAATCGATATAATCGACGAAGAGGCGAGGAGGAGAAAAGTTAACTCCAGAAACAGGCCACTCGACCGAGTAACACAGCCCACTCGGCCAAGTGAAGAAGCGTATTTGGCCGAGTACAACTAATACGAAGAGATCTTGAGCCACAACGTACTTGACCTAGTGGATAATTCCACTCGGCCGAGTAGAGAACTCCACTCGCCCGAGTGATTTAGAATTTCTAAAAGGAATCAAGGCGAACTCTCTGGAATTTTGGAAGAATAGTAGAAGACCCTACTCGACCGAGTAGAGAAGTCCACTCACCCGAGTGAAGAATCCCACTCGACCGAGTGATGCCGATGACACGAGCGCCCAGATTCTCAGACAGCATCCCACTCTTTTTAAATCTTCTATCATTCCAGTAGTCAAAGTATTTTTCTCATATTTTTTATGTATAGTAGACTTCATGACGGTTCCAACACCGCCAAGAACTCGCAATCGGAGGTCGGAAGAAATCTGGAGAATTTCTGCAAGTTGATGCTGCAGTGCTGGAATCTGCATATCAGTGTCACTCGGTCGAGTGAAACTTTCACTCAGCTCAGTGAGCTTTCCACTCGGCCGAGTGACCAGTTTTTGACAGTTTTTGACAGAGTGCTGTTCTCTGGAGTTTCTGCAGGAATTCTCACTCGGCTGAGTGAGCTTTGCACTCGGCCAAGTCGCTACTGGCCCAGAACTTAAGTTACGCGCAAATATGATTTTGGGCATGGGTTTCAGAGAGTTTTTACGGGTTTTTGCTAGGGTTTTGAGGGGGCTATATAAGAGGGTTGTAGTCGTCATTAGAGGAGAGTTCCATTATGTTTTCTTAGGGATTATTTTAGAGGTTAGGCCATGCCTAGGCCCCCCTCTTGGATCTAAAAGCTTGTAATTGGATTGAAGTTCTTCGTCAAAGCTAAGTATCTTTGTTCTTGTTATTTGAATCTTTGATTTGCTATCTTTTCATATGCAAGCAATGTCTCGTATTGATTTCTATATCGTTATTGCTATGCTTAGTTGATTGTTGTTCTAGGTCGTGGGAATGAACCCTATGGATCCGATCTTTGAATTGTGATGAATGAATTGAATTGTTGCTAGGATTGATGAATGGTAAGGTTGTGATTGATTTACTACGAATAGCTAGGAATTTCCATCGATTGGGGTTTGCAAGAGATTGGATTCCAATTGATGGGAAGGCCTAGATATTCGATTTAGGTTTATAATCGAGATTATCTAGATTTGGTTTGCAAGAGATTGGATCAAAGCTAGGATTTTTATTATAAATCTATACTAATATTCATTTGCAAGAGATTGGACGAATACGAACTATCATAACTTAGATCGTAGCTCGAGTTTACATGAGAGTGTGCTCAAGGAGCGATTGGACGATGATGTCGATCTTCATGCTAGTAGCTTAGGTTAGGGTTTGCACGAGAGTGGGCTCTAATCTAGGTTGTTGTAGACCGGTAATAGTGCGAGAGCGTGAGCTTGGTTCTACATTCAGTTGCGACTAGTTCACCATAATTCAAGCCTTGCAACATTGAGATTCATGATCCACAAGGAAAATTGACGATCCGTAGTGGGATTTCCTAGCCCTAGACACTTTTATTATATTGAATTTGAATCGATATTTTACCCAACATCTTTATCACCGACACTGACATCCATCATCATTGTCATTACATCATACCATAACCATCTCCACTAATAATACATTCGTAGTTAAACCAACCTAGGATAGATTGGAGCCAACACCACCTCCTCGTGTTTGATACCCGCTCGCCACTACACCATGCGCTTGCGGTAAAACTACAATCGTTTTTCGGGTGTATATCCGGGCGTAAGTACTGCGATCACACATTTGTTGTTTGCTGATGATATGTTTCTATTTGGTAGAGAAACATCTCAGCAAACAAAACGGGTTCGGGAGATCCTGGATATTTTCTGTGCTTCCTTGGGAGCTAAAGTTAATCTGGATAAATCTCGATGCTTTGTGTCATTAGCTACGGGTCATTGACATGCCTCTCTTATTTATGACTCCTTGGGTGTGATGTCTTCTTCTGATTTGGGAAAGTATTTGGGCGTGCCTCTGATTCATGGACGTATTACGAAGAATACCTATTGAGAGGTGGTTGAAAGGATCAGTTTGAAATTATCTGGTTGGAAGTCCAAACTTTTGAGTTTGGCTGGGAGAGCCATTTTTATAAGTTCAGTTACATCAGCCATTACAACTTATTCTATGCTCACCACGTGGCTCCCGCCCATACTCTGAAGGAGATGGATAAGCTTAATCGCTCCTTTCTTTGGGGTGGCTTTGGGGGGAGGAAAAAGCTTCATCTAGTGAAATGAACGGAGGTTTGCAAGCCTAAGAGTTCTGGAGGGTTGGTCATTCGTAGCATGGAGCTTCATAATACGGTACTTATGCAGAGATTGGACTGGAAGTTCTTGATGGAACCAGAGTCTCTTTGGGTGCAGATCTTAAAGTCGAAATATTCCTTACCTGATAATATCGTCCCATACATTTTGAGTATGGATAAGTTACCCTCATCCTGGTTGTATTCTATGAAAAGTTTGGTGCATGGCTTGCTCAGTCTTAAGGATGGTCTCGGGACACGTGTGGGTGATGGTGCTACCACGAACTTCTGGAGTGACAATTGGTTAGGGGAACCACTTTTGACCATTGCCACTCCACCTCCTGAGGTGGATGTTTCTCAAGTTTTGGTGCAGGATTTTGTTCAACATGGTTCGTGGGATGTGGGTAAACTATTACTTCATGTTCCTGATGCTGTAGCACAGCAGATTATGTCATATCCCCTCCATTAGGTTTCCTCTCTGAGGGATAATTACATTTGGTGCCTTACATCTGTCGGACGGTTTTCCTCGAAGTCTTCTTACAGTTATTTGTTGGGGAATCAATCTCTGTTGGGGGTTGACCATTATGTTTGGCTATGGAAGTTGCATATTCCTTCTCGGTGGCGGTATTTTCTAAGGTTGGTATTCAAAGATAGGATTGTTACTAATTCTCTGCGTCATCATTGTGGCCTGTCTGATTTAGATACTTGTCTTGTCTGTGGGATTGATGCGGAGACTGTTATTCATGTGTTGAGGGATTGTTATGAAGCAAGGAAGATATGGGCTATCTTTTTCCCTATCTCTGAGTTTGCCACTTTCTATCAACTTCCTATGGCGGATTGGGTGAAGGAGTTTTTGGACATTGGGACTAACTCAGTCTCGGGTTATTCTCTTCGCTACTTGTTTATGGAAGCTTTGGTGTGCCCGGTGTCGACGGGTCCTTGATGACTCGCCTATTATTGATGATGAGGCATCTCAGGTCCGGTGTATTTCTTACCTTGCTGCCGAAGTTTCTCGGGTCTATGGCATTCCAGGTGTTGCCCCCCACGTTCCTTTGGTTATTAGGTGGTGCCCACCTGATTGCGGAATGGTTAAGCTTAATGTTGATGGCGCTTGTAGAGGGAATCCAGGTACTTCGGGTGCAGGAGGTATTTTCCGGAATGAGATGGGTTGCTGGTGTTTGTGGTTTTCTGCATATATTGGCTGGGGTACTAATATGAATGCGAAGCTTCATGCCATTCGTCTGTGGCTTGACATTGCCTGGAGAAGAGGGTTTCAAACTCTTGTTTGTGAGACGGACTCAAGTGTTGCTTGTTCGCTTTTGGAATCTCGTGACATCCGCTGCCATCCACTTCTGAACCTGGTCATGGACATTAGGGCTTTCAAATCGCAGTTTACTATTTGCACTATAAGTCATGTTATTCGGGAGGCTAAATTCTATGCGGATGCGCTAGCCAATTTGGGTTGTGATCTTGATGATGACCTGCGAGTTTGGGAGAGAGCACCACCCTCTTTGCCGCAGCTGCTTTTCTTCGATGCCTCTGGGTTGGTTGTAATAGAGGGTTTACCCTCTGATGATAGTTCTGCCTTTATTGTCCGATGAATCAAAAAAACAGCAAACTTTTTAAAAGAATATCTTTATTGGCTAGCCGATGCCTTTATTAACAATCCAGTTCTGATCGTAGGCTTTCAACCGGAGCCCCCACCATCTGAGAGCGTCTTCTTTTTTGGGTGCAAATGAGACGGGCGGATGCTTTTAAAGGTCTTTATATGCTTGTAACCTCTCAACAGTCGCCCTCCTGATGTAACGTTGCAAGGCCCGGCTGTGACCGGAAACGTAAAACGAAACGATACGAGAAGACGCGATAAATTCGGTCCGAGGATTCGGAACCGACCCAATGGGAACGACACGGTTCAAACACGCTGCGGTTCTCTCATTGTAACGGCCACAAGCAAGCAGACAAAAGAGAAGGCGGCTGTCGACCAAGCACTGCAGCCTCCTCCACCGCCCAAACCGCCCTTTTTTCGGTGGCCGGCCGTTCAACTAAACCACTGTTTCCCGAACGGGAAAGGAAATGTTTGCATCTGTTTTCAAGTTTGTTGAAAGGTATAGGGATTTCAAGAAGAAATTTACTAAACACGTGATTGATTTGTGGCCGTATTTGAAAGGAAACAGTAAGCACTAGTGGCTGCAACAACAATGATGATCAATTTAATAGTGATTTTTATGTTATTTGTATTTTTTAAGAGTTTAATTTGGATCAAAATTATGAATATTATTTTGATTTGGTTTAAGAGTTTTTGATTTAGTATAAACATAGGGCCTTTCATTGGGATTTTGTAAGAATTTGTAAGTGTTTTGAGTGTGTTTCTTAAGAATGCATGGGAGACTTGAGCATTTTGGGTCGGTGGATGATGAACAAATTAGAAAAAGTTTATCTCCCTAATCTTATGTTTGATTTTCTTATTTGAAATGTATTTTTCTTGTAACCAACTCATATATATTAAAGCTTCGATCCATCATCAAGCTTTTGACATAGAGATCAAGATAATGCTCAGTTAGCGATCAAGACAGGCATAATAATATTAATAATAATAATAATAATAATAATAATAATAATAATAAGTAAATTAAGTAAATTGCCTAGAAATTAGATTTATGATGATGGTGTTGGATGAAAATAAACTCAAGAGAGAAAGAGAGATCATTTCATTGCTAAGAATGAGTAACCATAGCTAAGAGCCATGGTGCTCTATTTATTTATCTCATAGTGGGGAGGCCAAAAGCCTCTAGTAGACCAAGGGTCCCCATTACTCTAAGTAATGGGGGACCTAATGAATGGGTAATGAAGGAGGGGAGGCCAAAGGCCTCCCTCATTCATAGCACTCCCCCTTACACATTCATCACTTCGGTCTCAGCTACTGAGGCAAGGGGTGGATACTTCTGGATCCAGAGTAAGTGTGTTTGCCTCGTTAAAACCTTAGCTGTGGAAAACCCAGTGGGAAAACCCAACAGCTTAAGGAAAAAGAGTGCAACCCACAGGTTACTCCCCCTGATCCGTACAAGCTTCAGGCTTGCAGGTCTTTCAACTGTCGCATACCAATATTCTTTACAAGCTTTACAAAAGTACATTTAGGCAATGCCTTAGTAAAAAGATCAGCTAAGTTGTTGCATGACTGGATCTGTCGAACTTCAATCTGCTTGTCGTTCTTCTGCTCGTGCGTCCAGAAAAACTTGGGAGAAATGTGCTTTGTCCTGTCGCCTTTGATGTAGCCGTTCTGAAGCTGAGCAATGCACGCGGCGTTGTCTTCGAATAGGGCAGTAGGCTCCAGATCACCGGTCTTCAGGCCAGTGGATTGGAGGATGTGTTGGACGACGGAGCGTAGCCAAAAACATTCTCTGCTCGCTTCATGGATCGCGATGAGCTCTGCATGGTTGGAAGATGTAGCAGTAGTGGTTTGTTTTACCGATCTCCAGGAGATAGCAGTTCCTCCGTAGGTAAAGACAAAACCAGTCTGTGATTTTTCCGTATGCGGATCTGAAAGATAGCCTGCATCGGCATAACCAAGTAACTGGGAGGAGGCACCTCTCTGGTAGTAAAGTCCAAGGTCTACGGAACCCTGGAGGTATCGCAGAAGATGCTTTACTCCATTCCAGTGACGCTTTGTAGGCGCTGCACTGTGTCTGGCTAGGAGATTGACTGCAAACGCTATATCAGGACGCGTGCAGTTAGCCAGATAGAGAAGTGCACCAATGGCACTTAGGTAGGGTACTTCTGGACCCAGTATCTCCTCCCCCTCTTCCAGAGGCTGGAAGGGGTCCTTTTGTACGTCTAATGATCTCACGACCATAGGGGTACATAAAGGATGACATTTATCCATTTGGAACTTATTTAAAAGCTTCCTGGTATAATTGGATTGATGTAGAAGGATTCCACCTCGTAGGTGTTCAATCTGCAAGCTAAGGCAATACTTCGTTCTGCCTAGGTCTTTCATTTCAAAAGTGTGCTTTAGCCTTGCAGATATCTCATTAATCTCTGCTGGAGAGCCTATGAGATTTAAGTCATCAACGTAAACTGCTATGATGACGAATCCTTTTCCCGTACTTTTGATAAAGATGCACGGGCAGACTTCGTTATTAGTGAATCCTTGCTGTGCAAGGAAATCACTGAGTCTGGTATACCACATTTTACCTGACTGTTTTAGTCCATACAAGGATCTATGTAGTCTAACAGAGAATACGTCCCGAGGTATCTCTTTCATCTCTGTGGGTAAGTTAAACCCATCTGGTAGTTTCATATAGATCTTTTTATCTAAATCGCCATAAAGATATGCAGTCACAACGTCCATGAGCTGCATTTCTAGGCTTGCCAGAGATGATAGGCTTATTAAGAATATGAATGTATTAGTGTCCATTACCGGGGAGTATGTATCTTCATAATCGATACCCGGTCTTTGGGAAAAACCCTGTGCTACAAGACGCGCCTTGTAGCGGACGATCAGATTTTGTTCATTTCTTTTTCTAATGAAAACCCACTTATATCACACAGGTCTAACACCTACTGGTGTTTGGACTACAGGTCCAAAGACTTTGTGTTTCGAGAGTGAGTCCAGCTCTACTCTTATCGCCTCGTCCCACTTTGGCCAATCATCTCTGCGTTTACAATCCGCTAGAGAAAGTGGTTCGACGTCATCGTCGTATTCAGCGACGTGAACGGCAATAGTGAACGCAAAATCGTCGTCGACGACTGTGTTATGTCGGTCCAGTACCTCCCCAGTACGTACAAAGTTTAATGATGTTTCTCCTAATGTTTCCTCTGCGGGGGAAATTAGGAGGGGAGAGGTAGCTGTCCTGAGCTCAGTATCCTGTGGAGGGATAATCTTATTTTCACCAGGAATCTTCCTCTTTCGAGGAACTTTATCTTTTGAACCTGGTGGCCGTCCTCTTTTCAATTGAGGTACAACCATTTCTGCTGCGGGTGGATTGCATCCATTTATAGGGATGTCAATCCTAGCTGGAGTGTTAGCAGCAGGGACGTGTGAACGGACAATCTTCTGGCTGTCCGTGAATTTATCCGGCAATTGGTGTACTGTATTCTGGATGTGAAGGATCTTCAGGATCTCATCTTCACACAGATTTGTACGCGGATCGTAAAAGGACAAAGACTTATTTTCCCAATTAATGGTCTCCGAAGCTTCAGGCTTCTTGGAATGTTTGCCCAACTTTGGAAAAGTGTTCTCATCGAATTCACAATCAGCAAGACGTGCCTTAAATGCGTCCCCCGTTAGGGGTTCTAGGTATCTAATAATCGAGGGTGAATCAAATCCAATATATATTCCTAGACGACGTTGAGGACCCATTTTGGTCCTCTGAGGTGGTGCTATTGGAACATAGACCGCACAACCAAATATTCTCAAATGAGATATATCTGGAGTTGAGCCGTATGCTAGTTGTATCGGGGATAATGTATTGCCTCCAGAGGGGCGTATCCTGATAAGAGATGCGGCATGCAGAATAGCATGCCCCCAAGCATCCACCGGCAATTGGGATTGCATAAGCAATGGACGTGCAATCCATTGGAGTCTCTTTATAAGAGACTCTGCTAATCCATTCTGGGTGTGAACATGAGCTACTGGATGTTCAACTTCTATACCCGTTGCCTGGCAATAGTCTTCGAAGACTTGAGATGTGAATTCGCCCGCATTATCAAGACGTAGTTTCTTGATATGGTTATCGGGGAAATGAGCACGTAACCTAATTATCTGTGCCAATAGCTTTGGAAAAGCTAGGTTACGGGTGGACAAGAGGCACACATAAGACCATTTTGTGGATGCATCTATTAGTACCATGAAGTACTGAAATGGGCCACTTGCGGGGTGAATAGGCCCGCAAATGTCACCATGTATCCTCTCAAGGAAGCCAGGAGACTCTAAACCCACTTTTAGGGGCGATGGTCTCGTTATTAGTTTCCCCTTGAAACAAGGGGGACAAGGAAATTCACCTTTCTGAAGAATCTTCTGGTTCTTCAAATCATGTCTGCGGGATTCAGATAAGATGCGTCGCATCAGAATGGATCCAGGGTGACCAAGTCTGTTATGCCATAGTTGAAATGGTGGCATTGGCTGGCACGTCTGGTGCTCAGTCATATTGGCTTCAACTGGTTGAATGTATGTTTGGTAGAGACCCGACGGGAGTCCCTTAAATATTTCGCAGATGGTCTTCTGGCCATCTTTACGAAGAGTGACATACAGGTATTCAACCTTATTTTCATCTCTAGTTTCTAAGTGATATCCGTTTAAATGGATGTCCTTGAAACTTATGAGATTTCTATTTGATCTTGGAGAAAATAGTGCATTATTGATTTTTAGTCTTGTGTTATTTGGGAGCAATAATATTGCATCACCAGATCCTTCAATTATTTTGGACAGTCCTGAAATTGTAATGACAGGACCGTCATATTTACTTATGCTATTGAAATAGCATTCATCGCGTAGGATAGTGTGCGTCGAGGCACTGTCCACTAGGCACTCATACATCATCTATATAAGCAAAAAACGATAATTTATTGATGGAAATGTAAAATGCATACATTCAAAATAAAAGATCGTCTTTATTAAGCATACTAGAGATGAAGCTACAATTTATTCTTTGAAAAGCATAGATAAAGATGAGGCTCAATCGAGCAGGTCGTCATTTTCGAAATCCTTGGAAGTGAACTTCGTCGGATTTTCCACATTTGCCATGTTTGTTTCAGGCGGAGGCTTCTGGCTCGCCTGATACAGTTCCTGGAAGTGGCGAGGTGTGCGACAGTTTCTGAACCAATGTCCAGTCATGCCACAACGATGACATTTGTCCTCCCATGTCTTCTTTGGATTTGACACTGTATCAGTGTTCTTACGCATCCAAGTGAAGTTTTTCTTCCCTTTGTTATTCTTGCTTTGGGGAGGAGCATTGGCTGGTTTCATAGGGGCATTTCCTTTGTTCTTTCTGCCCCTCTTCTTGTTCTTCCACTTCGGGGGGTGAACACTGTGGGCTTCGGGGATAGGAGCTGAGCATGTCGGGCGCTGGTTATGAGTGGCCAGTAAAATGTCTCTATTCTGCTCTGCCCTCAGGAGGCAAGAGAGCAGGTCAGAGAACTTCGTGAAATTGCGTTCACGATACTGCTGCATGAGGATAGCATCTTTCTCGTGAAACGAGGTAAATGTCTTTTCCAACATGCGATGCTCCGAGACTTCTTCACCGCACAACTTCAGGCGTGAGGTGATGTTGTGAAGTGCTGAGTTGTACTCAGCAACGGACTTGTAGTCCTGAAGTCGGAGGTTCTCCCACTCATAGCTGGCACGCGGGAGTATGACATCAATTTGATGTCTGTAGCGTGCCTCTAACGCTGTCCATAACTCCAGAGGGTCCTCTACCGTCAAGTATTCGGCCTTCAGGGTCCGATCTATGTGTCGTCTGATATAGATAATGGCTTTCGCCTTATCCATGTCAGAGACAGTGGTAGAGGTACTGCCAGCTGAAGGGGCCGCTTCTGGGGCTTTGCTAGCAGATGCATCAGATGCTGCGGGAGCCGATGATTGGACCACTGCGGGGGCCAGGATGGAGTGCAGGAGCGCCATGGAGTGCAAGTGGAACTTCAGGTCCACTCGCCAGCTCAAGTAATTCTTGCCAGCTGCATCGAGCACCTCGAAATCGACGCTTGCCAATTTAGCCATTTTATCTATGCAATTTAAAGATAAGCATAAATTAAAATAAATTCAACAATCCATGCATAAAGAAATTAATAAGTAAAAATGCGGGGATCAGCCAGATACCCAAAATAATAAACAGTCCAAAGTCCGATTACAGTCCAAAGAAAAGAGAATGAAAAATACAACTTTGGAAACCCCGGATGGGTCCCTATTTCTGCATCCGTCTTCTTATGCTGTTGCACCGAGCCTTGGCTATATATACAATTTCCTCACTTACAAATTCTCTCAAAAAAAAAGAAAAAGTGCTGGAAATGTAAATAGGTATGCAATGGCCGATCCCGAAAGACACATTTTTACTTATTTTAAACATCCACGCAGTTTATATGCTACAGGCATAACTTAAACAACCACGCATATATCTCAAACACAAAAAATATGGAAAAAGTAAACTAGAAAATATAATTATCTCGTAGACCACGTGGAAACGTCATACACCGTTAGTTTAGTTAACTAACGGCAGAGCGGTCTCAGGATCTCTGAGATGATTATATTTTTTTTATTTTTTTTTTTAAAATTCTAGTAAACCATACATAATAATTTGCAAGAGAGATGTTTAAATAAATAGAGGAACATATAAATGTAATTATTGATTTTACAAAGTTTTTCTCATAAATTTCAATTTGCAAATATAATTCTTCTTTAAAATTATGAAGAAGCCGAATTTGTGTAGAATTTTGTGGCTTCGGGCCAAAAATTATTTTTAGTATAAGCACTTGTGGCCAGTTCCGCAGTTCTGCAAAGTTGTTTACCGCAATTATTATGGCTTCGGGCCAAAAATAAGCTATTAGCCTCGGCCTCGGGCCTCGGGCTCGGCCTCGGGTCTCGGGCTCGGCCTCGGACTCGGGTCTCGGGCTCTGCCTCGGGTCTCGGGCTCGGCCTCGGACTCGGGTCTCGGGCTCGGCCTCGGGTCTCGGGTCTCGGGCTCGGCCTCGGACTCGGGTCTCGGGCTCGGCCTCGGGTCTCGGGCTCGGCCTCGGGTCTCGGGCTCGGCCTCGGACTCGGGTCTCGGGCTCGGCCTCGGGTCTCGGGCTCGGGCTCGGACCTCGGGCCGCCCTCTTGCAGCGGGAATTTCCTTGCAGCGGGCCTAGGACCTCGGACCTCGGACTCGGGGGGCGGCGTCGCGGAAGAACCCCCGCTGCAGGGGGGGATCGGCCTCAGGCCGCCCCCCTGCAGCGGGGGGCGGCGGCGCGGAAGGCCCCCCCCGCCACTGCAGGGGGGGTGCATGGTCGGCGTTGTGGGAAGAACCCCTCCTCCGTCAGGGGGGAGGGGAGGATTTCATTCCGGTTCTTCTTCCCACCGAAGAATTTTAATGGCAAAAGGAAAAAATTTTCATAGGAAAAACTTTGTAATTTGGAAATTTTTTTTTCTTTTATTAGACTACTTTTTTTTACTTGTATATTAAAAAAATGTAAACATTATTTAGTCTAATTTTATCTACAGGATTATAGGGTTTTACCTCTAGATCAATGATCTAAGGAAGAACGCGACGATGATCCGTAGAAATAAAAAACCAAGCTCCCGAACGCTTTGAGGATGCCGCAACGCTCCAACGAACCGCCGCAACAACGTTAGATTCCTTGCACGTAGGGATGAATTTAGATGAAGATTTTTGCTCAAGAATGGAGAACACGTGCTGATAACGTGTTGGATGAAAATAAACTCAAGAGAGAAAGAGAGATCATTTCATTGCTAAGAATGAGTAACCATAGCTAAGAGCCATGGTGCTCTATTTATTTATCTCATAGTGGGGAGGCCAAAAGCCTCTAGTAGACCAAGGGTCCCCATTACTCTAAGTAATGGAGGACATAATGAATGGGTAATGAAGGAGGGGAGGCCAAAGGCCTCCCTCATTCATAACAGATGGTTAGTTATTTGATGAAGCTATTTTGGTTTTCATAGACACGAAATAATATGTTGGGATGTGATACAGTATTTGTTGGGATGATGATAATCGTCTTGCGGAATTCCTTATGACTGCAAACAAAAGATTTTATAGAGAACCACATGAGAATCGCTCGAGAATTGCATCAAAACCCTTATCCGAAACACCGCTTAAATATGCTTCCGGTTTCTGCCGTGTAAACAAGTCGGAATTAGATCCGAGTCAGATCCACTTTCTGTAGCCGATGCACGCTCTCAGTCATCGGATCTGGGCGAGACAGCCCAGATCGTGTCATGTGTCCTTGTTGTGACCGACCAGCGCCCCGTGCTCCACGCCGTTGCATCGAGCGATCTTTGCTCCAATGGACGCCACATGTCCTCGGGCTTGCACTGCTTTGCTCTACTGCCATCTGTTGGGTCTGAGCAGATAGGATCGAATAATCTCCATGTGGTGAGACACTCTGCGAGCTAACAATGCGACGTTGTAACGCCCCGCTCCCCAAAATACCGATAAGTACGAATCTGTATCTGGTATTCCCGAAGAGGTGGGTGCTACGAATGAAAATGCAAAACACAAAACAAAGCAGGTCCATTGCGCACTGCTGGGATAGTACTTGTAGCATTCCAGATAACAAACAGAGAAACACAAAAGAGACAACAGTATTGAAATATATACACATACAAATTGTTTATACAACATCCTTATACAATCTCATATAGAACGACAACCCTCATCTCACCAAAGTACAAGACCACACCCAGCTCCCTCACACACTCACACAAACTCTTAACTCCCACCATCTGAGCTACTGGGCCTCCAACTCCATGATCCAATCTGAAAAGTATCAACGGGGACACGTCACAGCGTGACCCAGTAGGATATCCAAGCCCAACTCACATGGTGCAAAGGAATGCAAAGCACTATTCAAACAAATGTGAATGTGCTCATGTCATATCATGGAAAATGTTTTGCATAACCACATCACACAAGAAAATGCACATGACATAAATACTAGAAGCACGTACATGCGGCAAAGGATAACCTGCAAAACAAAATGAGCACTACAGAAAAGAAGTAATCTGTCACTCAAAAGCAGAAACATGGCATTATAAGATGAGGCATGTCCAGAGATCCTAGTAGCTACTTAAAGGGAGTGAAACACAACATCAAACCCAAATACAAACTACTAGCAACCACCAAAGAGGAACCAAGTCACAACATTCATTGCACAACCACAATGCCCTCCCCCTCCCCCTTATGATGCAAATGATGCAATCACAAATGCAATGCAAGGCATGCCTAGGGATCCCATTCCTATGCCGGCGTGCAAGTGCAAGTGATTCTGCTCCGTTATCAATGTGGAGCCACCTAATGGATCAAGAGGTTGCCCACGGCGACTTCTCCCGCTTCCTACCGCGGCAACTTTGTCCATGCCCGTGCACTCCACCTCCGTGTCCCTAACAACATTATAACACACCCATTCCTTATTCCACATATAACCAACAACACATTTAGCCAACACACACAGCCAATTTCCCATCTCAATTCATTTTCGCGTAATGCCCATTTTCATACAAGGAGAGCATTTTCACAAAATAAATATAGCTTCCAACAAAATGAGAACAATTCCACAAAGTAAGAGCAATTTTAGCTTAATTATTGAAACAAGTCATTCAAAGCATCATGAAACATAATTATTGCATCCAAAAATTCAAAACATCATCCCAATTCAACCATGAATGCTCCATGTCAAGAACTTTCAACAAAACTCCTAAAAATGCAAACTTTTCAAAGGAGTGCAATTTTACAAGATCATTGAAATAAGGCATTTAAGAGCAACGGGACTTAATCATAACATCAAATAACTCAATAAATCATATGAAATCAAGCCCAATTGCAACATGTCAAGGAATTCCACAAGAACCCTAAAAATGCCAACTTTTCAAATTAAGATGCTATGAAATGAACACATGGGTTAGGGTTGGAATCCTACCTCAATTCATGAAGAACTCCACCATCTCCAAGCTCCAAAATACCAAGCTCCACTTTCAATTTCCCCCTACTCTTCTCTTCTTTCTTCTCTTTGAATTTTCCCCCTCCCTCTTTCATTCTTCCCTTTTTTTCTTCCACCCCTTTTTTTCTTTATCTTTTTGTGCCTGGCACATTCGGCAGCACCAAGGACCTCTTTCTCTTGTTTTTTCCTTGTTTTTTTCCTTTCTTTTTTTCCTTCATTGTTTCTTGCACAACCTAGGAGCATACATGCTTAGAGGGATTGGG